>JANSTV010061820.1:0-11898 GCA_027564135.1 Lestremia cinerea | reverse complement strand
TCAAACCTTTCTTCCACAGATGCGATGCCTAAGTCTCCGGTGCGAAGTTTACGGCTGATTTCTTCAATTTGAAGTTGCACTGAAATGAAAGCGGGTTAAAACGAGGCAAGCCCCGATGTTAGATTTACAATTATCATCATTTGTCGATTATGTTTTTTGTATGATTGTGTGTGTGGTGTGTGTGTGTGTGGTGTGTGTGTGTATGTGTGTGTGTGTATGTGTGTGTGTGTATGTGTGTGTGTGTTTGTGTGTGTTTGTGTGTGTGTGCGTATGTACTCGTTTGCGTGTTCGGATGTTCGAATGTGTCTAGTTGCAATATGTGTTTGTGCGTTGGCACTACCACGATCACCATCACATAAACAAACCAATCGAACAAACAAGCAAACACGCCAAACATTTTTTTCGTCTGAAGATCATCAGAATTTAAATAAATCGTTAAACAATTTCATCCGAATTTCGATTGCCGAACTGCGGATTGCGCTTCGTTGCGGTTGCACTTGATGCATTCTCTCGGAACAGTTGCCACCTCTCCAAAATCGTCCCGAAAAAACTCATTTCAGAAATCATAAATCCATCCGTTCGTTGTACTAATCAGCGAGACCCATACTTACGCTTGTTCTTATCATTGTTCTAACTTTAATAAAATAGTGGTAATTGGTATTGTGTTTTAGTCATCAAGAAATTGATAAAACGCAAAAATGAAACAAAGAAGAATGGAAGTAAGAGACAATCAATTCAAATTCATTCGATTTGAATGCATTCGAATTCAACTAAAATAATAATAAGAAATCAATAATTAGAATTATTATGCAAAGATTTAAAAATAAAATACCCTGAAATGGATTGGTCAATCATCAAATTTAGATTTGGTTGAAATTCGGAAGAGTAAAATCATTATTCGATTTAAAACAGACATTGGCTATTCACGTTTGATCTCTAGCGTATTTGGATGCCTGAAAATGTGCTTTCTGCCACAGCCAACATTATTAATTTTAATTTTTTTCAAAGGAAGGGAACCATTTCTTCGGAATGATCTTTCGTTTGTCGATTGCCGTTCTAGAAATCTTCATGCAAAATCTCGTTTGAGTTACCTACTTAGTATCTTATCCGGCTAACAGAAAATAACGGAATGCATCAAGTGCGTATACACACCTAGGTAAGCCTCCTGCTGTGTGGGATCCAGTGTGGCAGGTAGAATGGTCGGCATCCCCGGAATGAATGTTTTGTCGTTTTCACTTCCTCCCCAACGTGATTTTTTCTTCTTCTTCGGTTGATCGCCTCCGGAACCATCTTTGCGAAAAAATCGTTTGTTGCTAAATCTGTGACCAAGTAATTTGCAATATGAGAACTTACTCTGGTGCTGCTGTTGTGATTGTTGTTCGTGCTGTTGTTGGAACTGGCTCTGTTGCGACTGCGATTGCTGCTGTTGATAGGCGAATTCACTTGCCCCATTGCTCTGCGAGTCATTACTGTTCGTACTGACGAAAATATCAGCAAAGTTTTTCGAAGCATTTATACGGTCACGTGCCGCCATTGCATCGAGAAAAGCCTGAGATACGTCTCTTGGTGGAGGCGGAACATCATGCATCATTTGCTGGGGAATTTCTTCATACATTTGTGATGCTTTCAAATCAAACTCTCGGAATTGATGCAGCTTTTCTTTTTCAGATTCCCTTTCACGCTCCCGCTCGCGTTCACGCTCTCGCTCACGTTCACGTTCCCGTTCTTTCTCACGCTCACGTTCCCGTTCACGTTCTTTTTCACGTTCACGCTCTTTTTCGCGTTCTCGTTCACGTTCTCGTTCACGCTCTTTCCCATCGTCAACTTCACGATGCCGTTTATTCCGATCTCGATCCTTGGATCGCTTCTCCGGACTGCGACTTCGGCTGCGTCTACGACGTTTATCACGACTCTTACTTCGTCGTTCACGCTCTCGACTCTTTCGATCACGCCGATGCTCACGATCTCGGTCTTTGTCTTTGTCTTTGTCACGATATTTATCCTCATTGACATCGTGATCTTTGCCACGATTTTTATCCTTAGCCGAATGTTCTCTGTCGCGGTCTCGACTTTTTTCCCTGCAAATTGGTAAAGAAATTGTGAAGAAATTTTGTGAAAAAAACTGAAAGCGTCCGTTGATTCGATTAAAAGAAATTATCGTTTTCCAACGTTGCCATCATTAGCTTGGCAACGTATTGAGTGGGCTCACACAGCAATGTTAACAATGTTAAACGAAAACGCTACGAAAAAGTTCAACATGGCTGCTACGTTTGTCGACAATTTACCTTCTTCGCTTTTCGCGATCTCGGTCACGGGAATGAGACTTTGAACGTTCCCGAACACGCTCCTTTTCACGGTCTTTATGCTTGTAACTCATTTTGTTGATTGATTTCAACAGAAAAAAAACTATTAAATTCACAAGAATTCAAACGATTGTCGGCTTAACACTCCGCTCACTGATACATGTCACTACGCACTGAAAAAATTATTTTTCTTTCTCAACAATATGGCTGTCAGATGTCACAAAAGCTTGCGGTAATGCCGGTTAAGTGAAGCGGTTCATTTGCTTCTTGCAGCGCAGGGTTGGACAAAATTTAGTGCGTACTGTCTAAACGCGTACCTTCAACATTTCAACCCTGTTCGATACTGCATGTGAAATCATCTGTCAAAAAGCTCTGAGAATCATGTTGATTTCACGTGGATTTGTTTTTAGTCAACATTCGTTGTGGTTGCAGGTTGCCAGCCAAAATTCATTTAATTTGTGGAAAATTGCTGATTCGATCGGAATTGGTTTGAAAAACATTACAAAGCCCTCGCAATCGTGGACGTGTTATTGAAAGCATAAAGTGAATGCATCAAAATTTTCACCTATTTAATTGTCATCGAGCAGAAACGTTGTAAAAGTGCGGAGTTCTAACCTCAAATAATGGCGAAAAACAAAAGCAAAAAACCGAACCACAGTGCCGATAAGTTCGGTTCGAAGAAGGCAGCCCACAAGCCAAAAGAGATAAACCCATTCGAAGTGCACACAAACAAGGAGAAATTCTCGGTGCTGGGTCGAAAATTGAAGCATGACAAAGGCATGCCCGGCGTGTCACGGGCGAAAGCAACGCAGAAACGAATCGAAACGTTGGGACAGGAGTATAAACTAAAACATAAAACAAATCGCTTCAAAGACAAACGTATTGGCTTGCGTGGAATGTCCAAGGAAGATGCGGCCGGTGCGCGTTTTGTAGCTGAGCGCTTGAATCAATTCAAATCGAAGCGACAGCAATTATACAATTTGAATGACGATGAAACTCTGCTCACACATAAGGGTCAGACCTTGGAGGAAATCGAACAGTATCATGATACACGTTCGGACGAGGAAGACGATGTGGAGCTTGGCAAATTGGATGCAGAATTCACCGGGGCAGCACATTTCGGTGGCGATGGCACCGAAAGCGACCCGAGAAATCGTAAGAACGTCATTGAAGATTTGATCGCAGATCAGAAGCGTCGCAAAGCCGAAATGTCGCGTGAAAAGGAGGAAGTGAGTGCGTTGACGCACAAATTGGATGAGAACTGGAAGGATCTACTTGGTTTGATGGACATCACACGAGAAGACTCTAGTAAACCGAAGGCAGATGACTTTGATCGAGCCTTAAAGGAGATGGTTTTCGAACCGAGAGGTACAGTCACGGACAAGCTCGTGTCCGAAGACAAGCTGCTGCAAAAGGAAAAGGCACGCTTGGAACGCTTAGAAAACGAGAGATTGAGGAGAATGCAAGGCATCAGCGCTGAAGACGATAAAGTACGACACAAATCGGCTGATGCACTGGACGATGGTTATTTTATGGAAGAGGTCGTGACGGATAGAAATAGCAAGGCATTGGCTTACAATGCAGAAGGTAAGTGCAGATTGGAAAAAAATTCTTTGGAACTTGTTTCACTGAAAATTGTGTTTTAGGCGAGGCCAACCGAGGAAACGAGGATTCTGATGAGGAGCTCGACAGGTTGATCGCAGAAAATACGAAACGAAATGAGGAGATCGGTCAGGAGGATAGCGACAACGAAGGAGAAGAATCTGGTGACAAGGAGGATGGCGAAGAGGAAGAAGAGGGAGAAGAGGGAGAAGAGGAGGAGGGAGATTCCGATGACGATTTCAGTGATTTAATTTACGAATCCGATTCGGAAGATGAACGTTTAGCGAATGAATCTTCGGAAAAGGATAAATTACAAAATGGGAACAGATCTTTGGCTCATGAATCACCAAAACTGAAAGAAAATGGTATCGCTAAAAAGCCAATGACCGAAGAAGAACGCAAAGCGATGATTGAAAAGGCATCCAAAGAGCTTCCATACACATTCGAACTGCCAGAAAAATACGACGCGCTAGAGAAATTGCTTCGAAAACGCAATGCCGAATATCAGAGTATTATTCTGGAGCGTATGATAAAATGCAATCATCCGAAAGTCGAACCGGCCAATAAACAGAAAATGGTTGAGTTATTCGCGTATTTACTTCAACATGTGAATGATACCGCCGCGGCGGCGATAGTTCGAACAGCCGAGCAAACTTTCTCGGTCGTCGACCAAATTACGCCATTTCTGTACGATCTCAGTCACATCAATGCGGCTGAAACGACCAAGTGCTTCTTAGAAGTTATCAAAGAGAAACAAGCGGACTATCGAGCTCAAGAGAAGCAATATCCCACTTTGGACACTTTGGTATTCTTCAAAATAGCCACCGACTTGTACTCCACATCTGATTTCCGACACACCGTCGTCACGCCGACCATAATATTTATGAGCCAACTGTTGGCGCGGTGTCGTGTTGCCGATCGAAAAGACATTGCGAGCGGACTATTTTTGATTACATGCATCTTGGATTACACGAAATTTTCGAATCGATTTTTGCCGGCCGCCTTGAATTTCTTGAATGGCGTCATTTATCTGTGCGTTCGCAAACGGCCGATTCAGCAGTTGAAAGTCATTCCGCCATTCAAATCAGTTGGCATACAGAACTCATTGTTGGTATTGAGCGGCAAGGAATCACCCGAAGTCCTTACTCGGATGTGTAAAAACGATAATTTATTAAGATCCACCGATTTGGTCGATACCTCAATTGATGAATCATTCAAAGTCCGAGCGTTGCACACGACACTGCTAATGGCTTCCAATGTTCTTGAAATGTTGACCGCAAATACTGGCGCCAAATATTTTGCAGCTCCGCTTGAAAATATCATTGAACGATTGGACTGCACCGAATATCCGGACTTCATTGAAGAAGCCGTGAGCAAATGTCAAAAACTGATCGATTCGATTGGCGATCAGAATCTGTCGTATCTCGTACCTGGAGTGAAGAAACCGAAGCAACTGCGAATGTTGGAACCGAAGATCGAACGAATATACGATGATAAACGTAATCGTAAGCCAGGACAGAGGGAGAAGGGCGTTCGCGATGGTATGATCCAAAAGGTCAGACGCGAAACGAAAGGTGCCATTCGAGAAATCCGGCGGGATAACGCCTTCTTGGCGAAAATTCAACTCAAGAAGCAAATGCAGAGGTATGTGTTTCTAGAATGTGCTGGGAGCGAACGGAAGAATAATCATTCTTTTACTTTTTTAGCGATGAGGAACGAAAAGCGAAAGTCAGACGAATCTTTTCTGAGGCTTCCATCCAACAAGGAGAGCTCAATGCAATGGATCGCAAGAAGAAACATTTGTAGGACGGTTTTGCGGAAACTACTAAACGGTCAATCGCTGCCAATCGACACCCATGCAGAAGTTCGATGTACACATTCATCCAGAGAGCAAATTGTATTTGTTCAAATTGAATGCTACTTTTTAATGGTTTCATATACCATGGAATAAACACGAATTTTAAGTTTAACAAAATATTCATATTTATTTGCGTTTCAATTGAGTCCAATTTTCACCTTCGTGGTAATACGTCATGGAATTAGCCGTGCTTGTTGAAGTATTCCTTTGATGCATTTGGACTCGGCTTGATAGTATCCGAGTTACCTTCTGGATTCCAGTTAGCTGGACACACTGGAAATGATTAAGACAGAGTTAAAAGACCTCCAGGAAATTTCCGAGTCCATTGACTAACCTTCACCATGCTTTTCCACAAATTGAAATGCCTTGATCAATCTCAATGTTTCATCAACTGAACGACCAACTGGCAAATCGTTAATGGTCTTTTGACGAATAACGCCTTCCTTGTCGATGATGAACAGACCGCGCAATGCAATGCCAGCATCTTTGATGAGCACATCATAATCGATTGAGATTTGTTTGGTAAGATCGGCCAACAGAGGATATTTCAATCCACCCAAACCGCCTTCTTTGCGCGGCGTGTTGATCCATGCCAAATGGCTGAAATGCGAGTCCACTGAAACTCCCACCACTTCCGTGTTCAGAGCCTTGAACTCATCGATGCGTTCGCTAAATGCAATAATCTCCGTTGGACAGACAAAGGTGAAGTCGAGCGGATAAAAGAACAAAACCAGATATTTGCCACGATAGTCGGACAATTGAATATCTTTGAAATCGCTGTTGACAACGGCAGTTCCTTGGAAATTTGGTGCCGGCTTCTGAACATCAGCAACACATAAACGAGTACCTATTTGGAGCGACAATTAGATAAGCATTGGTCAATCAATCATTAACCTTACCAGTGTGAATCAAGTTCTTCAGTTGAACTCTGGCTGATTGAGGTGCCTGCAAAAATACAATGCCGGTCATTTGTTGTTATCTTTCTGTTATGTAATAAACACTAAACAACGTTTCTCAGCTGGACGCACCATCCATAACCCATTGACAAAATATTCGATCAATGTCACTTACATTGCTTGCAATGTTCTTCAAAAGGCTCAGCGACTTGATGAATGACATTTTTATCGTTCAACAGATATAAGTTATTGAAAAATGATAAAATTCTTATTGAATTAACCTAAATGCGAAATCAGATTCAGAAACACTTCAATATCTTTCGAGTGTTGAATTTGATATGTTTAAACTTGTCCGTTCCTATGTTGTGTCAATCAAAAATGCACCATATGAGTGTGACATTGAACGCATCCATCCTAGGACAAGTTCGAATTGGATCAGAAATGAGTTGGATTTTTTTCGTTACGGTTTTTTTTCTTTAAATTGAAAAATAAAATCAGGTTGGAAGGATATTCAGCTCACGGCTGGTGTAGAAGACACCCAAGGCATGGAAGTTACATCAAACGCAAATTAATGCTCATCCAAAAATAATTCTTTCCGTTCCTATCCACCAATCGACGGCGAGAGAAAAATAAACATTTCAATAATAACAATCAGAACAAGGCAGTTCATCCTGGATGTCATCTCAACGACAATTAAATTGGTATATCAACAGGAACATTATCTTTTGTTTATGATTTTGGTCGTTTCTTTGAAAATGCAAAGTAAACGAGCTCCTCGAAGCACGTATACACATAGACGCACACGCACATACAGACCAAGTAAATAAAGCGAAACGAAAGTGAATTCGGAACGAAAATGCCATGGGCTCCCAATAACTCACCCTTGTTGGTTGGTGCGATCTATTGGACCGTGGTTGGTTGCTGTGTTTTCTTCGACCAAATGTACATAAATATCATTTCTACCATTGACTCATGCCTGAGACATTGGGGCCGGGCTTCACCTCCCGAATAACTCTATTCATTTGTCCTTTGTATTACCATTTGAATTGTGTGTTATTATTTTGAAAAGGTTGCCTAAGTGGATGAGGTTGCTGGAATGATATAAAATAATGGCTATATTATGATAGTCAACGCTAAACACTGTGATTTTCTTACTTGGAATCATTCGGATGGTCTGTCGGACTTTCGGTCGGTTGGTGGTGATGGTGGTGATGGCGGTGTAGTGGTGTGGGTCTCGTTACTCCGAATGCGAATGGATAACAACATCGTATATTACTTTGAATTACATTTGTGCCATCATCACCGCAACATAACGCATTTCCACCAAATTGGAGGGTATTTAGAGGATGTTGGGTGATAGCGAGCAACGAATAGGAAAACACCATCCACCATTTGGCATCCACCACCAACAGCACCATTACCATCACGCACCATATCTAATCATAAATAAGTAAATGAGGGTAATTTGCGAAAAATGATTATGTGATGATGAAAATTACAAGCCGAAATAAATTAATTTAGTGCGGTGCTTTTTAATGATGTTTCCCGACACATTCGGTTTTTAGCGAACGAAAGCACCTCAAGCATCTCACTTTTTCATTCACTTTCATTTTGGGCTTCTGATTCGCTTAGGCCTTCGATTGAATTTCGACCGACTTTGACTGCCGCTGAAATGTAACCGGATTATCCGATTTGTTATTTCGGCAAATGCCTCGTCGAAATAACTAAATTATGTCCATTTTAGGCTTTGCAGCGGGACACTTTCGTATGTAGCCAAGTGTGAGTGGGGTTCTCCGATGGGATTTCGTTTTCAAAATTTTGTAGAGAATCATGATATAAATTCTGAACAGTTTATTCGATAAAGCATGGCGAAATATTGTTGTAAAATGAATCAATTACGGGATTCTGTGCTGGTTTTCTCTTCACCAAAAGATGAGATCAAGGATCATTGGAACAAGTTAGCATCTTCAAAAGAACGTTTAACACCATTCAGTCAAAACTCTGGTCGGACAGTGAACTGGTTATAAATCCACGACTTTCAACAAAATGATAAAGATCAAACTCTGGAGGCTACTTATAAGAGACTCCCATTCATGACTTGCTAGGAATCACAGTAGGACAAATCCAAAGTTTTCTCCGTGCATCAGCACCCCCGCCTGAACAATTGAAAGAGAAATGCAAGTTATCAGGCTTTAGCGAACGGAATTGACTGTTGTTGGAAGCCTCTTCATGTGTGTGCGCTGCTGTACAGGTGTTGTGGTGTGCTATTTTCCGGTGCCAATAGCCTATTGGAAACTATGCAAGAACGCTTACAAGTGTAATATGTGTGATATGGCGGTAAACGAGTGTTATTCATTTAGTGTTCGGGCAAAGTCCCGGTGAACGCAACGATCCGATCGAACATCAAACTCAAGCATATATGCGATTAAATTAATTATCGATCAGATATTTATTGTACATTTGACATTCTTCAAGTCATGCAGACACTTACACTTGGCCTATGATTACATAAACTTAACGTTTGAACTAATTCCATAAGAAGCACACATACACACACACAATATAACTGGTCGATATAATTCTCTAATAAATGTTAAACTGTTGTTTCTTTGCTATCAACTATCGACAGTCTCTTTATCTTTTTGTTTGGGGGAAAAGTCTCAGTGATGGTTTTGTCTTTGATCGTTTTCGGGTTAAATGGGTAGCCACTTAACATTAAATTGTGAAATTGCAAAATTGCAAACCGATTTGAGTTTGGCTCAATTGCTTTCTGATTTTGTGATGATGCTTATCCACTCATTAACTAATTCATTGATCAATTTCGAATTGGCAAATCAAAATGTTTGAGTTATTTCTCAATTGATTTGAGGTTAGCAGCTCATTCATAAGCATTCAGAGCTCGTAAAAAGCCTCTTGCGAGAATATTGCTCTCCTGCCGGAAGTTCGATTGATGAAAAAGAAATTACGACGTCACTGCTCCGAAAGTTAACGGTTGATGCGTTCCCAGTGATATTCTATGTTATAACCAACGTCAAATCAGCAGAAATATCATTTCATACATATTAAGCGAGCCAGTTTTCCATGGAAAAATACCATCCGACCGAGCGACCCGTAACAGCAAAAGAAAAGAAATCAAATATGAAAACGAAAATTTAACTGAATCAGCGTACGGCGATGAATCACCTACTTCATACCGACAATCTTACATTCCGTTTGACTATCGCCACACACACAAAAACACACACAAACACACTCACGGAGAGACCGAAGATGAAAAGAGAGCGCCATCCGAAATAAATGAAATGAAACGAAACAAAATCAAAAGTACAGAAAAGAAATAGCATAAAGCAAGCAAGTAAAACCAAGGCAGTGGTGGTTTTTTGGATAATACCAACCCAATAGCATTTTATCTACACTTTTGCTTCGACTTCGAATGAAAATGAGGCATTGTGAATTTATGTCCGGGACCCACAATCCTCCGTTGACCAACCACGTCCAATTGAGGAAGACTAACAAGAGCCAAACTCATCAAGCCATCGCGGACAATCGATCGCTTACTTAAATCGAGACGTGTGAAGCTCAGTACCAGAATGTTCGGCAAGGTGTGGGTGTGAGTGGCTGTGCGCTGCATGCAATTTTCTTCACACAGTCGTATATCTCACAAAGGATCGAATTCAGTTTTCTATTTTGTCATTTCGAATATAAATTGAGAGCACAATGTATATACTCATTGATGATATAACTGGAAGATCCTTCCATTCTGGTGGAGTCGGCTTAAGTGAAATATCTTCCGTTATTTATTCGACTGCATGCTAATAAAAAGTGATTTTAGTAGGAAAACATGAGACCACATTGAAACATTCAATTTTCTTTTATCTGTTGTTGCTGTTGCTGGTTTATTTTCTTCTTCTTATTTTTTTTATTTTGCGTTGTTTTGTTCAGTCATTCTACTTGTTATATTCGCCCATTTGTGTGCTTGTCTTCGTACATCTTTTTTTGGCTTTTGACTGTTTGATTTCTATGAGTGTGCTGAGCATACGATTTCGCGATAGAAGAAGAAGGAGAATAAAATAGACAAATATTTACTTGAAGATAAATCTGTTTCGCCATATTTCTCTTTTTACATTGAAAAGGTATTATGCTTTTTAGAAACCGTAATCGAAAAACCATAGCTTTTTTGCGTCGCATCTTCGTCTGCTTTGTTGTCGTCATTTTGACTTTTCCTTTTGTCGCAGCAGTGACACTTCGTTGATGATGTCATCGTTTGTTTGAGTGTCCTCTAATTAAGACTCTAAGGAGGCTATTATCATTGAAACCTTCCTAGGTGTCTCGCATTAGGCTTTAATGCTGAATGCGGTTGATCGCGACCACTCAAAATTTCGATTGCACTCTGGGAAATTACAACTCCTTGAAGTTCAACAAGATGGAACTCTGAACGTCTTGTTGCTTCTACATATTTTTCATCGAATTTTCTTGCTTTAAATCACTGCATCCTTACTCGATTTGCTCGTTCCATAGAAAAATAATGATTTGCAAAGGGATAGCACCGGATTCTGATCACTAGTTTACCTTTCATGACGTCGTTGAAGTCAGTTGTAATGAAGAAATCGCTATCAAGACCTGGCCAGATGCTTAGTCGATAAGGTTGCTTGGATCCCCAAATTTTTACATCAAAATACTCCACAGTTTGGCTGGCGTACATTGTCGTCATTCACACCTAGTACCTATTGATCACATTGACATCATCGACATTCCGCGCATCCACAGTCAGAGCGAAGCACACGCTCCATCCTCTCACTCACACTGACGTACATGCATTGTGTGTTCGAGCCGAGTGTTATTCGAAAATGGATTTAACGTTTTGATACTTTACGAAAAGCCATCTAAAAGTAATCTACACATTATAACACAAAAGGCAACTAGAGATAAAAGTTTTTGCTGGCACCATCATGCCACAAACAGAACAAAGTATCATCGTCGTCATCATCATCATCATCAGCATTGCCGGCACCACCAATCGAAATCGAAACAGGAACAGAAGAATTTAGCAACAAGATTATGTTGAATACTGCTGTTCACATAGTCATGCATGTATCCAAAATACAAGACATTTTATTAGGCTTCGTGTTCAACATCAAATCAATCGCAAGATGGAGTTAATGTCTGCCCCTCCATTGCAAAGCCATTTTCTAACGTTCTTCAACATAATTTACCAAATAGTGTTTGTTCTCTTCAAGTT
>JANSTV010061809.1:0-11903 GCA_027564135.1 Lestremia cinerea | reverse complement strand
GATCTGCCCGACAGTTCAAACAACGAGTATCTGGTGCGAGTGGCCGTGTATGTGACTGGCGTACGTGATGCTCACATTCAGTTCTCTCAAAGTCTATCCCCGGACTTTGTTAACGATGCTATTTATGAATTTCTAATTGGCGGCTGGGGCAATCAGCGCATATTAATCCGAAGGAAAAAATCGGATGATGTCTTGACCGAAATTCAGGCTAGCAACATAATTAATCCGCTGACGCCAACCAAAATCGTTATCGAAATCACACGACGTAAGTTGTCTGGGGACTCTTCGGTCACAATTCGAACCGACATCATTCATTCGGTTATTTTCTTTCGTTGCAGAGGGGAACATACGACTGTACACTGAACACGATAAATTCAACCCGGTTGCCAAAGCACATGACAAGCATCCAATTCCAGTTCAGTACATGGCATTCGCCTCATTCCAGAGCTCTCAAGTGGATTTCTTCTATAATTGTCGCATCTGAATGGGCGATGAGGCGCCGACCAATGACGAATAAATCCACCTTCCACCTTCCAAATGAACGTTTCTTTTTTACTTTCGAACGACACTTTGCTCGTGGGTTTTGTTTTGGGGGAATCGTGTCGACCTCTGTTGGTGCTTTGCGGTACTGCACCGTTGAACGATTGTCCAATAGACAGCGCGGTTGGAGTGATTGAGTTTTCGTGGAGACCGTTGTTTTTTGCCTCGTTTTTTTTCTTCTTTTTTTTCTTTCGGAAGGACTTGAATAAACTGAATCATCTCAACTAATTTGCTTTGAATCTTGCATTAAAAAATCACGCGTAACCAACAGTGAATCACCACTCCGAGTCCAATTCTTCTCATCCAACAAATGTCGATTGCCTTGAAAAAAATCACTTCATCACCAAAGTTCGATGCGACGCACAACAAAACCAAGAAACATCAAATCTACGACGAATACCCCGAAAGCAACAATCAACTAACGTCACTAAGCAAACTCTAATCGCTGATCGAACCAAACTCAGTGTCAAGTGTCAGTGTTGTTGTTATTTCGGATTAGCAAACATGAATTTGATTCAAAACTTGTCGTTTATTCTGATATTGCCGCTGTTGAGCGTTCGATGTTCAAGTGATTTGACATTTCAAGAAAAAGCCGATAAATATCTGAGTTGAGTGAATTTGCAGACGGTGAATTTGAATTGCCATGGGAAATAAATCACCTAGAACGTTCTTTCAGAATTGGATCAAGAGTGTCGACGATACGAGACTAGCGAGAGTGCATACGATGATTTCATTGACGTGAAATCCATCAGAGGTGCTCAGTCCGAGGAATATGTATTCCATTTCACGGTTCACATCATCGGTGCCAGAGATGCTCACATCAAGTTGGCCAGCACAGATGCACCAGACTGGAAAAATGATGAATATTATGAGATCGGTGAGGATGATTGTGGAGAAGGGCTCAAGTGGATAACGAAAATTTATTGATCGATTAATATTAGTGATTGGCGCTTGGGGCAATACGAAAACGGCTATTCGGAAACGAGGCAATAATTATCCGGATTTTGTCAGTGAAGAGACCAAGGACATTTTGACGAATGACGTTCCTCTCAAAGTGATAATTTCTATAACGGATGCCGGAGAGATTATGCTTCATCTTGAAGATTCTTTCCGGGCAATTGTTGTCACAGCATCCGATCCCGATCCCATTCCAGTCAATTTCATCAGTTTCAGTTCGTATGAAAGCACTTTGTTGGAGTACTTCTACGATTGCGCCTCGATGAGAAACTCCTTGACCAGCATCAGTCGAACGGAGCTCACCGATAAATGCAAGCCTTACGAAGCCTGGCAGAGTGGTTACACTCAATTTCTGCGAATCAGTGATTTACAAGGCATCCAGGCAAATGGTTTGATACAATTCGGTTTGGTTATCAATGGGGAGCGCGATGCAAATATTCTGTTGTCGAACAAGAATCAAGTCGATTGGAGCAACAATGGTGCTTATGAAATTGGTGAGAACGGCAGCATTGAGGGAGTGTTGAGGAAGTAAATTTCAGATGATAATTCGTTTCCACAGTTGTTGGTGGCTTTGAAAATAGCCGGATCTTCATTCGAAACAATCCAGCGATTGACATGTATATCGCTGATGTTCGCTATGAAGGATTTCTATCGAAAGAGCTACCAGTCATTTTGATCGTTCAACTGTCAACTAGTAAGTGGTGTCTTGTGAGTTTGCTGGAAAATGGTGCGTTGCAATGATTCTCTAATTCCAGACGGCGATATCAGGCTGTTCGCCAAGCAAGAATTGTCCAAGAAATACACCCTTGTACTAGCGGGAACACTTCTCAATCCGATGCAAATGAACTTTGTTAGTTTCGCAACGGCTGAAGGTTCTCGTGTGGAATTCTTCTACGACTGCCCGTTGAACATTAAGAAATCGGACCTTCAGTTGTTCAACTATCCAATCGATGAACGTTCTTTGTATCCAAAGAGCCAAATCCGCTCCGATTGCATCAACTTCCAAGTGTTTGACGAGGAATTCCAGCAATTCCATAAAATCAGCGATTTCGATGGTCTCCAGCCAGAAGGTTATTCGATTCGATTGCCGTTCTACGTCGAAGCTGGTCAGAATGTCAATATTCTCTTGACCAGCTCCCAAAGGCCCGTCTGGGATATGGAAAAAGTCTATCAAATCGGTAATGTTGGATCGAATTGAATTCTCGACGCTTCGAAAAATTATCCAACGATTCCCTTTTCAGTCATTGGCGAAAACAACACTCGATCACTCATTCGATTCAAAAACAGCAAAGACGACGATGATGTGATTTCTTCAGTTTTCGAGAGTGAGATTCTTTCAACGGAGAAAATTGTGAAATTCATCATTCGAATAACAATGGGTATGTTGTGGCTGTGCCATTAACGACCATCGAAATAATTAATCTTGATTTCAGACGGGCAAATTGCAGTGTTCATTCAAGATTCTACCGGGAAATTGCGTCCACTCATCGTGACATTTGACTCGAATCCGATTCCGATTCGATATTTCCTCTTCACAACCATCGGCAGTACCAGCGTTGAATACTTTTACAATTGTCAGTTCAAATAGAACGTCAACAGAGTGGCCACCAATGCGTTGAGCATGTTCCACTGTTGCGACAGCCCATCCGACCGAGAATAAATTGTGTATATTTTCCCGAATTTTGGTTGACATTTGAATATTCAAAATTATTTAATTAAAAAGAAGAAGAACAGCATCATTTGAACAGGATTTGTCTCGTTTTTGAATAACTAAGAGACTCTTTGTTGAGATAATAGGTCTTCGATAAGGAAGGTCAGACGTTTGATTTCCGGGGCGGACGGATTTGGTCGCAATCTCATTTGAATATGGGTCGCTTCAACCTATGCGAATGACTTGGTTCTGAGATCTCTTTGAATAAATTTTCGTATTTCGAGGAGATGACAGACTCGTTTACAAAATCGTCTCATTTGCTATTCCGTTTTGAAGACAGCCGTGTTTCCTCTCAGAGAGACATTTTTGACCTCGGACAAGACAGACAACAGATTCACCCAATGAATTATTCAACTCACCGACCGATCAATAGAAGCTCAGTGCGATGCGACAGCGCTTGATTTTTAGTTATAAAATGAATGAATGAGTGACAACAAGAAAAAAAAACACGTTGTGGACCTGCTGATAGAGTCCAATTGGAATAAACCTGAATCGATTATTCAAGTTCAGCACTAGTATTTAGCAAATATTGGTCGAGCCAACATCGAAAAATGTATGCGAAATATCGCCAGTGTTTTATTTTTGTGTTGATTATTCAGTGGATTGTTTTGTTTGATGTTTGCTGTGCAGTCATCGAATTGACATTTCGGCAAAAAGTTGAAAAATACGCAAGTGAGCTTTGGAACAGTCGAACTCTCGAAAACATTCTATTGGAGTTTCCCTTTGATTTTCACGCACAGAATTAAACAATGAATGCAAGCGATATGACGCCATGGAGAATGGATACGAGAAGGTCTTTGCGATTAGCGATATCGGTGACATTCAACCAGAAGGATATCTGGCGAAATTCACGGTGTTTGCATTGGGTGAACGTGACGCCAATATTATGCTGTCGTCAACCAGTCAACCGGATCTTAAGAGGGATTTCGTCTATGAAATCGGTATGAATGAATTTCAATGGAAATTGATTGAATGAATTAATAATTCGTTGCACGATTTAACAGTTGTAGGTGGATGGGGTAAGTGACTTGTAGAACGGCTTCAACGTGCCCAGGCAATTTTCGCATTCGGATTTCGTAAATACGATTCACTTCGAAATGATGTGTTTCCGAAAGGAATTCGAGTGAATTGGCGGATGCGTTGAGGTATGTTAACCAACATAATGATTTTCATCAGGAAACACCCGGTCGGCAATACGGAAGAAAGTCGGCAAAATGACTCTCAACATTGAGAAGAGTAAAAATATTCTGCAGAATGATGTTCCGGTGAAGGTCGATATTGAGATATCGACTCGTAAGTACCACTAGCCCATTAACCGTCCAGTTCACTGGCTGACTTTTTGTCCAACATTTCAGACGGCGACATAACGATTCGCATGGAAAATGACGTCATGAAATATGAATTCAAGACAACAGACAGTGACCCGATTCCAATCAATTACCTCAGCTTCGGTTCATTGGATCGCAATCAAGTGCAGTTCTTCTACGATTGTCAAAGTGAACCAGACGCTTTGAGCAGCTCCCATCCACTTGAGTTGAATGAAAAATGCAAGTTTACTGAGTCGTGGGAGAAGGTCTATAAAGATTATTCAAGTGTGACGAATCAAAATGGAACCATCAGCTTCACGGTGTTTATTCGTTCCGAACGATATGCAAGAGTTTTGATGTCGACGGCACCGTCAGTGGACGAACGCGATGTTAATTTCTATGAAATCTGTAATATTCTGTTGTAAATTTTTGTTTTGATTGGTTTTCACCGCTCACCGCCGACCTTTTCAGCAATCGGAAACAAAGTGGATGAAATTCAAATTCACAGGGGCGCAGTGCAATTGTCGAATTCCATTCACTTCGGATTGTTGGTCAAGGACAAGCCATTGATATTGCATGTGCAATACTCGATGCTCAGTAAGTTATAACTTTGCAGACTAAAATCGATGAGTGAACTAATCCACAGCCCATTTCAGCCGGAGAAATTCTCGTGTTTTTCAAGAACGACTTCAATGACGCCTTTCAACTACTTCTGAGCGCTTTCGATCGGACCCCATTAGACATAAAACACACAAGTTTCTCGTCCAGCACAAACAGCAAGGTGGAATTCTATCATGACTGCCCATATGTTACGCCACCATCGGCACTGGCTCTGTCGAAAGGTCCTTTCCCAAAGGACACAATTCGGAGTGGTCTCACTCCGGATGCATTCATTCGTAAATGCAATCGAGTGCAAAACAACGAGTATGAGTACAAAAGCTTCGTTACGTTCCTGAGTACTGCACGTCCGCCCGGTTTTTCACTCATACAAACACTTTACATCAGAGCTGCACGTGATGCAATCCTCCTGTTCACCACACGGAATGTTTCACCAAGTGGCAACGAGAAAGCCTACGAAATCAGTAAGCTTACATTCTGATGCGAATGATGATTGATTGATTCAAATTTTTGTTCGCTTTCAGTAATTGGTGGATCGCAGAACACACAATCGAGCATCCGTTTGGGCAAAGGAGCCGCAGCAGTGGCTTTTGTGCCCGAGAAAAATGTCATATCAACGTCAACTTACACACGATTCCACTTTGAAATCACCTCCGAGGGGCATATTAGAGTCTACAAGGATGATAAAAATGGTCAGCTGAGACCGTTCATGCAGGCATTCGATCCCAATCCCATTGTCGTGCGGTACTTTGGCTTTGCTTCGTATCAAAACTCACCGGCTGATTTCTTTTACGGGTGTCCCGGCGATTTATGCACCTCGTACAATGCCATCGATGATGTTTATCGGAAATTCTATCGAGCCAATGACATCTATGCAAAACCACCTCAATCCATCATGCAATTCACATTTTATGCAAGAGGCCCCAGGGATGCACGGATCTTGCTCTCGACCGCAAATAGCACAGACGCTTCTGATGCCAATTCGTATGAAATCAGTGAGTTGTTTATTTGGAGGCGATGAGCTTTTTCTCATGGAAAAATGGCTTTTCTTTCAGTACTTGGAGGATGGAAAAATATGAAGTCAACAATTCGCCGAACAGTTGAAGGCGAGGAAATTGCGACGGCTCATACACCCAACCTGCTGGCGGCAGATAAACTGACGAAATTCGTTATTCAAATATTGACCGGTGAGACTACGACTGCATTCACATCAAGTGGAGGGAATTAATGATATCTGTTTCAGGAGGGGAAATCAGTGTGACAGTTAGTAGCAGCGTTCAATACGCGCGTACATTGCTGATTGTTGTAGACCCGCAACCGATTCCGGTTGAATATGTCAGTTTGGCCACACATCGCAACACGAAAATGGAATACTTTTTTGGTTGTGGCGTTGAACTCTGAAACTCTGAAATAAATTCGGGCGAAAAGTCGCGTGAAACTCGAAAACAATCAACATATATTGAATTGTCTCTCTGAATCGCCCAACCCTGAACAACTGGCTCACAATTTATTCCAATAGCATTCATTGTTGGTCTGACGTAGAATCCAATTCATGTGACTGTTGACAAGGTGCTAATCGCGTTCAAAAAGATTCCCTCAAAATTGAAATCTCCATGAGAATAACATTGCGAAAGATTCAAGAGGGAACTATTAATCGGAATCTTTCAACAAATAAGTCTTTTTTCCACCAACTTCGATCGAGCTGCTTCAAGGTTTTTCTTCTTTTCTTTGTCTCATTACTTAGGAGGCAACTCATCACTGAGGTGGAAATCTTTTGAATGCGCTGGGCCCCTTGACTGTTGACTCGCGTGAGTAGTTGTTGAAATGAAAGATGCCGGGAGATCGATTGCAATCGAGTTTTATTCCAATTCTCTTGAATTAGTTCACAAATTCTCTAGCAAAAGGCAATCAAAGTGCACCCATTGAGCTTGCTTCGACTAGCCGCTTGTGCAAGCCTGGAAACCTTGCTTGTATTGTCTTTTTAGAATGAGCAGCCTTTAGGTCATCAATTTCCAACACTTTGGGCAAATTCACATTCAACATCGCCGCTACGGAAGCTGCGTCAAACGAGCTGATAAAATGCATCATTAGTAAGAATCGGTTATACAGTTTATCGGATGGGACTACTCCTGAGCCCAGCTTATTGAGGCTAAAACAGAAGAACTATTGAATGCTCATGCGATCGAGTCGATCCTCTCGGTACTTACGCTTCGACGAGCAAGTGCATCTCGGCCACGTGCATGTAGTATCTTTTTTTCGTGCCTGATAGATCATAACCGGTATGAAACGCACCCAATCGCGATGCACTTTTGGGAAGGGAAGTGCGAATCGATCTCAATTGCTTTTCGCTATCGTACAGATTCAGAGCTGATTCAAGTTTGGGCCTAGCATGAGCCAAACGTAAGTAAAATTTGAATGAAGTTTTATTCAATAACTTCTTCTTTACGTTATTGCCTTGTTCGCAGCGATGAGTTCAAGTATGCTCTGCCGGATCTTCAAGCATGCCTCGTACGCTGGAATCCTATTCGTGAAGAGTGGATCCATCAGCCTCTGAACTCGGTACTGATACTCATACGACTTTTTTCTTATCTCGACGGTGAAACTAGAGGGTTGTCGAGTTGTTAGTGACATTGCGATTGGGAGAGAGCTCAGTGAATTTACTTCAATGCCTTTGCTTTCATTTCGGAGTACAGCGCCTTCAACATTACAGCCACATCAGAATCGGGTCCCTCATCTGATGGGAATGCGTTGGCATCAATTCTTTGAACTCTCCGAGTAAAACAATACAATTGAAATTTTTGTTTATCAGTGAGGAAACTATTGGGAAGGTGAAACCATATTAGAATGACGTTAGCTTGGATAAATTTCAAGCAGAGCAGATGAAAATAGCTCACGAAAAATCACGAGTGTCCGCCATACTACAGGCTCGCAGCACACCAATCAATTCTCGCCAAGCTCTAAGCTTGACTATGCCTGTTGTAATTATCTCAGCTTCTTCAAGCAAAATGTTTAAGCTAGAATTAAACAGTTTCGAATCAGATTATCAATTCAGCCACAAACTTGACGGCGTACCGTTCGTTTGGAAATTTCTTCAGCGTGTCTACCAATTCTAGTGCTTTCCCTTCTGGCACAGTTGACGGTTCCAAGCTTGATTTACAAAGTATTGCGCCCAATATGACTTTATGTTTGACACTGAGTTGCTCAATGAGTTGTTGGCCATTTTCTGCGTTCGCAATCAATTGGAGGAGGCGGCAAATTTCATCGATCGAATCGACTAGAATATCAATACTCATTCCCCCTAACATTTCCCTCAATCTGTCATAAATGCAAAGAGATCAGTTGGGTATGAACTGGAGAGCTCAGCGGAACTACCTTCTGATCGGAAAACTTTCCAATTCCCCTCGGAAGTCCGTTTTTGTGTTGTACTCAGCGGGGATTTCCACCCTATTTTTGGCCGCAATCGCAATCGCTTCGCACACACTCAACTCAATGATTGGTTCAAAGCTGAAAATTAAGGAAAAACACCATCAGCTTTCGAGATTTTCTCCACAAAACGGGGCTCCTCTCACCCGATACCAGAAGTGTATACGATGATGGCAGATGTGACAGCTTGACCGATGGCCAGCTTCAAATCGGTTGGAGGGATATCAGAAGCTGCCTGAATCGATTTGAGAGCTTGATCTAATTCGGCGCTGGCTCTAAAATTGACAGAGGTTAGTGGGCTATCAGTTGGAAGGGCACTTCTTTCGTTTGTACTGGGTGTATCGGGCTGCGAGCGCTGGAATGTACTTCGAATTATTGCAAGGGAAACCGAAGTCAGGGTCATTGACGACAGTGCGATAACTCGAATACAAATTCTTCTGCAACTGAGTAGCATCCAATGGTTCTCTGGGGGTGAACATTTGTTAATTATGACCAAATCTCGTGAATCGGAATGAAGAACGCACATATCCATCTCAAACAATTTGTCGCAGTCCAGAAGGATCCGTTGCAAGTCTTTGACGATTTGTTGCATCAATGCCGGGTTGGCATCGACGTTAGTCGGGTTCATGAGTGATTGGATGCTCGTCTCCAATGCTTCAACCATTGCTGGAAGTCTAAACCGAAGCAATCGACAATTGTTTCGTTCAATGAATCATCTTACGCTGTGATCGGTACTCACTCTGCTTTTCGAGAATTCGGAAACTCGGTCAGAAACCCTGCCACGGTGATTGCACCACCTTCTAGAGGAACGTCTGGATCATCAGCTGGGAGACCTTGGCATTCTGCCAGGAGTTTGCAAGCTCGCGACTTCTCCAAATCATCCGCTCTCTCCTCCATTGCTTTTAGGTGTATCACGACTTCCCACCATTTCGAATTGATGTCAAACACTGTCTCCGAGCTTTGCAAAGCCTTGCATAAATCGGCAATAAGTGCGTTCAGCTTTTCATCTGGTGTGCTGCGGACAAGAAGAACCACTGAAAAGCCCTTCTTAAAGATAATTCGTGCACATACTTTCTAGCAGCGGTAACTCTGACGTGAATTGCCCAACCGATTGCTGCGATGAGCACCAAAATATTTAACGCCTTCATTCTGCCGAACGAATATTCACTTTGGTTGGCAGAGTCGATGAGACGTAGGCATTTAAGCACATTTCTTGTTTGATGTTTTGCAACCTTCGAATCAACCACGCCAATAATGAATGTTTTCCGAGAACTCAAACAACAAACTCTTTTTGCAAAAAAAATAACTTTTGTTTTCGCAGCTTGTGAAGCTGGTTGTATTTATGCACTGCATACAAAGTAGGCCAGGCAGAATCAATTCGACATTCTTATTATATTTCCAGGGCTGAGGTTTTCGAATAGAAATAAATGGGGGGATTGGTTGCAATTGAGCTTTATTAAAATTTTCTTGAACTAATTCACAAGCAAAAGGCATTCAAGGTCGTCCCATCGCTCTCGATCTCGCATAGGATTCCAATAATTGATTATGCAAGGTTGGAATAGTCTGTCGCATCGTAAGCATTGGAGAATGAGTATTCATCACCAGCAAATCAATTATCAGCAATCTGTCAACATTCACAATCAACATCGCCGCTACAAAGACAGTACCACATGGGATGATGGACTTCAAAATCCGTAAGAAACGGCCATATAGTTTAGTGGATGGGGCTTCTCCTAAGCGCAACTGTTTGAAACTAAAAGCGAAGCCCGATTTAACGCCTAAGCGATCGAGTTGATCCTCTCGCTACTCACGCATTGACGAGCAACTGCATCTCGGCCACGTGCTTGTAGTAACTTTTGGTCATGAGTGTAACATCATTATAAATCTCCAACCCTGCTATTCCCGGTGTACTTTTGGCAAGGGAGGTGCGAATCAATTCCATTTGTATTTCGCTATCGTGCAGAATCAGGAATTGTTCGAGATTGAGCCTGGAATGAGTCGAATTTAGGTCCAGCTTGGATGCGATTTGATTTGATGACTTCTCCTTTACCACATTGCCCTGTTCGTGTTCATAAGTTCAAAGATGCTCTGTCGGATCTTCAAGCATGCCTCGTACGCTGGAATCTTGTCCGTGAAGAGTGGGTCTAGTAACCTCCGAATTCGGTACTGATACTCATATATCTTTTGTCGCATTCGGACGTTGAAACTAGAGGGTTGTTGAGTTGTTAGTGAGATTGCGATGGGAAGTGAGCTCAGTGAATTTACTTCAATGCCTTTACTTTCATTTCGGAACGCACTACAGTCAATATCTCAGCTACATCTGAATCGGACCCTTCGACCGATGGAAATGCGTTAGGAACATTATTTAAAATCTTTCGAGCGACAAAAAACAATGACATTTTTTGGTTCTCTTCGAGGAAACTGTGAGGTGGAGATCATATATTTAATTTTGATCAATTTGAATCGAAGCAGATGTTCGGAAGTCAACTCGGGACTAATGCTCACTTAATATCGGAAGTGTTCCCGCCACTACAGGCTCGCAGCACACTAATCAATTCATTCCATGCTTCGGACAGGGGAGTGATGTGTAATGCCTCAATGGCTTTGTCTAACAAAAAGTTCAGTCTGAAATGGCATAGTTTCGAATGAGATTATTCAGGTCATTATTCATTACTCGCGAGCAGGTCTAGGTACCGTTCGTTTGGAAAATTCTTCAGCGTTTCAATCAACTTTAATGCTTTCCCTTCTGGCTCCGTCGATGGCTTCGTCGATGGATGCGAGTCCAAAACGCGAAATGTTGCGCCCAACATGACTTTATAGTTGTCACTGAGTTGATCCATCAGTTCTTGACCACTTCCTGCGTCCGCAATCAATTGAAGAAGGCGATACAATTCATCCATCATATCCATTACAACGCAAGTATCCATTTTCTCCATAATTTCTTTGAATCTGTCACAAACGTAAGAGGATATATAATCAGTTGGGTATGATTTTTGGAATTTCAATCGGACTACCTTCTGATCGGAAAACTTTCCAATTCCCCTCGGAAGTCCGTGTTTGTGTTGTACTCAGCGGGCATTTCCACCCACATACTGGCCGCGTTGGCAATCGCTTCGCACAAACTCAACTCAATGACTGGTTCAATGCTGGAAATCAAGAAGAAACACCATCAGCTTGCGACATTTTCTCCACAAATGGGGGTCGTCTCACCCGACTTCAGAATCTAAAACGGTAATGGCAGATGTGACAGCTTGACCGATGGCCAGCTTTAAATCGGTTGGAGGGATATCAGAAGCTGCCTGAATCGATTTGAGAGCTTGATCTAATTCGGCGCTGGCTCTAAAATT
>JANSTV010061798.1:0-11903 GCA_027564135.1 Lestremia cinerea | reverse complement strand
AAAAGGACTTGAAGTTATGCTTCCCTGCAAATGTCGTGATGAAACCGGACGAGCAAGAATTCACGGAAATGGGAGCAAGATTCGTTGATGGAAGCCACGAGGAGTTTTCAACGGTTCTTTACTGCACCGGATACAGATTTTCCATGCCATTTCTGAGCATTGACTGTGGGATCGTCGTTGAAGAGAATCGATATATTCGACCACTTTACAAACACTGCATCAATATCGACCATCCGACGATGGCGATTATCGGTCGACCATTCAAAGCGAGCTTGACGCAAGTCTTCGACATTCAAGTGAGATTCGTGATGAAGTATTATTCTGGGCAGAAAGCACTTCCATCCAAGGAGGAAATGCTGCAGGACACTGAGCGAGAGATGACGGAGCGATGGACTCGAGGACTCAATAAGAGACTTGCTCACTACTTGGGAGAGGAATACCAGGACAAATACTTCAAGGAACTGGCGAGAGAGGCTGACATCGAGCCCGTCAAAGGCTACGTCGTGCCGATGTATCGTCGGAATCATGAACGAGTATTGGCTGTTTCGATGAAGTATCGGAGCGATGTTTATAAAGTGATTGACGATGAGACTTTTGAATTGATCGTCTCGAGCGAAGATTGAACTGGTCGTTAAATATGAAAAAAACCGATAAGCAAAAAAATCGTTTGAATAAAATGTTATACTCAAATGTCAGCTGCGGTAAAAACGGGTTTTCAATTGAGCCAACCGCAAATGCTCTCAAGAGATAATCTATTAAGATAAGCCTCTCAAAGTGTTTTATTTAATTTGAGAGCTCGTCTTGTCAAGATATTCTTTCGAAAATTGTTCATAATCATTGCAATGTTTGTCTCTCGTGTGGCTGTTATTGGTGCGGGAATGAGTGGCCTCTGCTCGGCCCGGCATGCCTCGGCGAATGGAATGGAAGTGACGGTTTTCGAACAAACCTCTGATGTGGGAGGTACTTGGGTTTATACTGAGGCGACTGGCCGAGATGAGTACGACCTGAATATCCATACGAGCATGTATCATGGTCTCAGGTGAGTCATTCCAGAGCTAATGGAGTGATAAGAGGCATATTATCGATTTGCTTGTTTCAGAACGAATCTCCCCAAAGAGTTGATGGGGTTCCATGACTACGCCTACCCGGAATCAGACAAATCTTTCCTTTCACGTGAACAAGTATTGGATTTCCTCGAAAAATTTGCGAGGGATTTCAACCTCATGAATTTCATAAAGTTTCGCCATCAAGTGATTCATGTGCGGCCCGTCAGAGAGTCGCAATGGGAGGTATTCACCATCCGATGATTATTCGACAATCGTTATCTCAAATCCCCAAAAAATTTCAGATAATCGTGAAAGATCTAATCAACGACCATTTTGAAACTCATGTCTTTGACGCTGTGATTATTTGCTGCGGTCACAATCACTGCCCGGTCATTCCAAAGTATTCTGGAATCGAAGCGTTTCATGGACGGAAATTGCACAGCCACGACTACCGTCGTCCAGAAGCATTCGCGGGAGACACCGTTCTTGTGATTGGCGCTGGGCCAAGTGGGGTCGACATAACGCGTTTGATATCGAAGTCTGCAAGAACGGTCCTGTTGAGTCACCATAATAAGGACTTCAAACTCCCCCTTCCTGAGAATGTCATCCAGAAACCAGATGTTCACGAGTTCACAGCGACTGGAGCAACGTTCGCTGATGGAAGTCACGAGGAGTTCTCAGTCGTCCTTTATTGCACCGGATACAAGACTTCCATGCCATTCTTAAGCATCGATTGTGGACTCATCTTTGAAGGACGCCGATATGTGCGGCCATTGTTTAAGCATTGCATTAATATCAACCACCCGACGATGGCAATTTTAAGTCTTCCACAGAAAGTTGTGGGGACTGAGTTGGTTGACATGCAGGTTCGTTTCGTGATGAAGTTCTACTCTGGACAGAAAGCACTTCCTTCAAAGGAGGACATGCTTCAGAACACTAAAAAAGAAATGTCAGATCGCTGGAGCCGAGGGCTTCCGAAGAGAAGTGCTCATCTTTTGGGATTTGATCAAGTGAGTAATCATGGAAGAAGGATGAAAGCTTAATCAAACGAGAATTATTTCCAGGACATCTATTGCAAGGAGCTTGCGGAGGAGGCTGACTTGGAACCAATGAAAGGATATATAGTGCCAATGTTCCGTTGCGTTGTCAACCGACTCATTGCCGATCCACACCGTAAAGACATTTTCAAAATTATCGACGATGAAACATTTGAGATAATTCCTTCAGATACATGAATATGTGAGTGTCGCAAAGCAAAATCTGTTCAATTGAAATAAAAGATTTTCAAAAGAAGCCTTTTCATTCCACTGAATTAACTTCGGAGCTAATAAGCGTCAAAAAACTTCCAACTAATTTTTGTGAGTGAATAGAATCTATCGAAATGTCAAAAAGCGGTTCAAAATTGAATCGGTCCCAAGTTTACACCGACCGCAACCACTCCAATGAAACCTGATAGCGGTCCACTTACTGATTGGCTTTTGCCTAATTATGCGTAAATATTTCGTCATTTGCACAAGTCACACCCGCTAAAGCGTGCTCGCTTTCACTGAGCGCCAGTTCAGTTGTTTGAACGGCTTCAAAGAGGAACCATACGCAATGAATATGCCGCAAGTGGCCGTTATTGGTGCTGGAATGAGTGGGTTATGCTCCGCACGACATGCCCTCGCGAATGAAAAGGAAGTGACAATTTTCGAACAAACATCCCAACTTGGAGGCACTTGGGTCTACACTGAAGCCACCGGACAGGATGAATTCGGACTGGACATTCACACCAGCATGTATCACGGACTCCGGTAAGCCATCAGACGAGATCGCTTCAAATTGAGGTAATTTCACGGTTGCTAATTTAGGACAAATCTACCAAAGGAGTTGATGGGTTTCCCAGACTTCTTGTACCCCCAGTCGGGTGCCTCCTACATTCCGTCCAAAGAAGTGTTGAATTTCATTGAAACATACGCGAGACATTACAATTTGGTGGAATTCATCAAATTTCGCCATCAAGTGATTCGTGTGCGACCTGTCGAAGAATCGAGGTGGGAGGTAATGTTGATAGCAGTGGGGCTCACTCATAAACGTATTATTAAACCTTCATAAATCCATCAGATAATCGTCAAGGACCTCATCACCGATCACTTCGAGACACATCTGTTTGACGCAATATTCATCTGCAGTGGCGTCAACCACTGCCCGATCGTCCCAAAGCAGCCAGGGGATGACCTCTTCCAAGGTCGAAAGCTGCACAGTCATGATTATCGTCATCCAGAAGCATTTAGAGGAGAATCCGTTCTGGTAATCGGCTCTGGTCCCAGTGGGGTTGACATCACCCATGAGATAGCTTCCACCGCGAAACAGGTCTTCTTCAGCCACCACAGCAAAACATTGAAATGCGTGTTTCCCGAGAATGTCACCATTAAACCGGATATTCAACAGCTTACGGAGACCGGGGCGGATTTCGTCGATGAAACTCACGAGGAATTCTCTGTAATTCTCTACTGTACGGGCTACAAGGTTTCCATGCCATTTTTGAGCATCGACTGTGGCATTTCCATTGAAGGTGGCAAATTTGTTTGGCCTCTGTTCAAACATTGCATCAACATTCATCGTCCAACAATGGCGATGATTGGACTGCCATTTATAGCGAGTCTGACTCAAATGTTCGATATTCAAGTTCGTTTTGCGATGAAGTTTTTTTCAGGTCAGAAAGCACTTCCTCCGAAAGAGGACATGCTTGAGGATACCGAGCGGGAAATGGCGGACCGCTGGAATCGCGGGTATTCAATCAAAGGCGCTCACGCTTTGGGAAAGGACTATCAGGTACACTTGCCCGGATCATCAGGCCCATTTCACTTCATTTGATTCCTCGTCATTCGCAGGACAACTACTTCAAGGAGCTCGCCGCAGAGGCTGACATCGACCCAGTCAAGGGCTATGTCATCGCGATGTACCAGGATAGTTTCACTCGTCGATTTGCGGATTCCAAAAACTATCGGAATTCGGTCTACAAAGTCATCGACGATGAAACATTCGAAATGTCAACTTTAACGTAACGCAACGGTTTTATTCAAAATGCTTTGGTGGAAAATATCAAAAATTACTAAATTATTGTTGTTGTGTTTCTTTCCTTGGGGATAAATAAAACCAAGTCGAATACAAGCAAGTTTTTCTTTAAGTACATAAGTCGACGATTCGAATCTATGAAATCTTCTGGGGAACTTTAACGATGACACTCTTGATTTCGGTGTAGCTGGCTAGGCCATCTTGACCGTTCTCGCGACCGTGTCCGGAGATTTTGAAACCTCCGAAAGGCACTTGGGAACCGAATGAGTTGTAGGTGTTGACCCATACGGTGCCAGCCCGCAAGCCTTGTACGATGTGATTGGCTTTGTCAATGTCCTTGGTGAAAACAGCTGCCGCCAAACCGTATTCCGAGTCGTTGGCGCGCTTGACAATCTCATCGATGTTTTTGAATTTGATGAGCTGTTGAACTGGACCGAAGATTTCTTCGCGAGCGATTTTCATATTGTCTTGAACATCGGCGAAAACGGTTGGCTCCACAAAGTAACCATTCGGCAGATCAGTATGACGTCCGCCACCAGCCACACACTTGGCACCTTCGTCCTTTCCGCTCTTGATCAAACCAATGATTTTATCAAACTGGGTCTTATCCACTTGGGGACCTTGCTCGGTGGTCAATTCGAATGGATCACCGACTGTACGTTTCTTTGCCCGTTCAGCACTGCGTTCAACGAATTCATCGTAGATTTTCTCTTCAATGTATGTTCGGGAACCGGCACAGCAACACTGGCCCATGTTGAAGAACAAACCGAAATGCGCTTGCTCGACGGCATAGTCCAAATCACTGTCGGCGAGAATAATATTCGGGCTCTTGCCGCCCAGTTCGAGTGTTGTACGCTTCAGATTTGTCTTGCCGGATGCTTGCTGGATGAGCTTGCCGACCTCCGAGGAACCAGTGAAGGCGACCTTGTCCACATCTGGATGATTAGCCAAGGCGGCTCCAGTGACAGATCCATGACCTGGTAGGACGTTTATCACACCATCTGGAAAACCAGCTTCACGGCACAACTGAGCGACGTACAACGCTGTCAAGCTTGTCTGCTCTGCGGGCTTCAATATAATGGTATTTCCAGTGGTCAATGCTGGACCGAATTTCCATGCCAACATCAGCAATGGAAAGTTCCATGGAATGATTTGAGCACTGAAACGATAGAGTCGTTTTGTGAATATTAGAGCTCATGGAGGCGAATGTGAAAAACTCACCAAACACCGACTGGCTCATGACGCGTGTAAGCGAAGAAGTCCCCATCCATCGGAATGACTTTGCCATGATTCTTATCAGCCCAACCGGCAAAATAACGGAGATTTTTCACGGAGAATGGAACATCAACATTGTACGCAATGGCATATGGCTTTCCATTGTCTAAGGTTTCCAAGCTCTGTCGAAGAAATACGAAACCTTTCACTCGAAAAAGTTCTTCTCGACGAAAAGCCAAACACTTACCGCAAGATAATGACGATCTCTCTCAATCAAATCAGCCAATTTATTGATCAAAATGCCGCGATCCGAAGCATCCATACGACGCCATTTCGACGAAGGACTGAAGGAAAATGCTAGAAACTTATTCAAACCAAAAACCAAACCACAGAAACTCACTCAAAAGCTGCATGAGCAGCTCGCACCGCAATGTCTACATCTTCCTTGCCAGCTGCTTGGATCTCAGCGATAACTTCCCCGGTGGCCGGATTCAGTGTTTGAAAATTTTTTCCGGATTTGCTTTTGTGCCATTCATTGTTGATGAAGAGCTATTTCGAGGAGAGATGTTCAAGAAATCATGTAACAGCCGACGAATTTCATTGAACAAATCGAAGTTGAAATGCAAATTGTTGACACCTCCGCCGATGACATCACGAGATAAAGCTATATTCTTTTCCGCTACATTCGACCAATTCCAACTACTTGCAAAAGTCAACGACTCGAATCGAGCTCAATAACAATATGCTCCAATAATCGAATCAAACTGAAGTCGCAACAAAATAACATTTGTAAACTCGGTTTATCATCGTTCGATATTTGATACCAACGGAATGATGCAACAAAAATAGACTTCAAGGTCATATCCGCCCGGCATGGAGAATCTCTCAAAATGTCAACACTTACGCCAGTATACAAAATATCCGGTTTGGTTTGAGGCTCTGGAATGGCAGCTGACGCGAATGTCCTGTTGGATTTTTGCAAAGGAATTCTCCTCAAAATCGAATCAACCGGCCGTGTGCGCAACACCGATGACACAACGCGATTCATACTGAATTCAAACTCAAAGCAAACAGTAAACGAAATTATTCAAAACGAAATCGCCCTTATCACCGCCGATACTGTAAAATCCAATAAGCGATAATTGCTATCAACAGCCTCGCAGTTGACAAAACAATGATCGGCCGGTTGAAGAATCTGTGTTGGTTTTGCCTTCAATCAAATGAATTGCGTACATATGAGATAACAATGAACGATTGAATGACTGCCGAAGCAGTACTAGATTTTGTTGTTTGAATGGTGACCGTACTAGAGCATCGACTGCACTCATCGCTGGAGATGATAAAGCGTTATCTGTTGAATGTTGTTCGGTTGGTGATTTCGTCGGGTCAAAATGTTGATCATTTAATTCTTATTCAATTCTTGTGGATTTCCAAATTTAAATTCGACAGTTCTTATCGTTTGACCATACAGAAGCACTTGATGATAATTTTTTCTTAGAATTCAAAGGGAATATTCACAAAACGGCCACAATATGTCAACGTAAGTCATGTATCAATCAGTTGTGATTTCGATGCGAACGAATGTCGACCGGGCTCAGTGAAAATGAAGGAAACATTTTGAAAATAAAGAATCGTGACAAATTCCATCTTTGAAAAACCAAAAAAAAAAAGTTCTTTTTGGACATTTTTATTCAAAATGTGGAGCTCTGCATTTAGGTAGAAATCAACGAAACCAACGAATCGACGAAATGTCACACCGAATTGAAATTTGGCAACAATGGAAAGAACCGTAAGATGTCAAAATGACTGAACGGGCCCAATCGCCCAGCCGAAGCGCTGGCATTCCGCTATTTCACCAAACGTCATCAACACACAAACCGAATAGTTGGCCTTTATTTTTTGTTAATATCATATTTTCATCGACAATTTGATTTGTTGGAATATTCAACATCATTTCTGAATCGAAACAATCGAATGCGATAGTTGCGTGTGTGATATTTGGTTGAATTTTCTTTAATTTTTCGTTGAAAAATCCTTCCATTACATTCATCGATTTGATGAATATTTGATTTGGTGACGATTTCGAATAACAAACACAAAGCCAACATTTTCTCAATCGATAGCGTTAAAATGTTGGGTGGATCAACAATTGGTGCGACAAATGCATTGCAAAGCATCAATAATTCGGGCGGCACATCAAACACATCATACAGCAATGAACGAACCTCATCGTCTGGATTGGACATTGAGTTTGCTAGTGATCCAGCGTCCGGTGGATTCTTTCACGCTGACTACAAAAAGTATGGATGGCGTTGCCTTTTTCACCAGACAATTTATTGAATTTGATTGAGGTTAATTAACTGATGGTTCATTTTGATTGAATCGCTCACAGACACGATGATTTGAAGCAAATGCTAGACAGCAACAAGGATCATTTGAAGTTGGAGGCGATGAAAAGGATCATCGGCATGGTGGCTAAGGTAGGCGGTGCTCCATTTAGGATCTGCATCTCGATTCTAAAGCCGACTCATTTCAGGGTCGCGATGCATCCGATTTATTTCCGGCGGTTGTGAAGAATGTCGTCTCAAAAAATATCGAAGTGAAAAAATTGGTGTACGTTTATCTGGTGCGCTACGCTGAAGAGCAACAGGACTTGGCTCTGCTGTCGATATCGACATTCCAACGGGCTCTTAAAGATCCCAATCAACTGATTCGAGCGAGTGCATTACGCGTCCTATCAAGTATACGAGTGTCGATGATTGTTCCCATTGTCATGCTGGCGATTCGTGACTCAGCCTCTGACATGAGCCCGTACGTTCGAAAAACCGCTGCTCATGCCATTCCCAAGCTGTACAGTTTGGATGCAGAGCAAAAGGAAGAGTTGATAACGGTCATCGAGAAACTGCTGTCTGATCGAACGACTCTGGTTGTCGGTTCAGCTGTAATGGCCTTCGAAGAAGTCTGTCCGGAGCGAGTGGACTTGATTCACAAGAACTATCGAAAACTATGCAATCTGCTGGTCGATGTCGATGAATGGGGTCAGGTGATAATCATCAATATGCTGACTCGATACGCGCGTACTCAGTTCACTGATCCGAACGCTGATGACAAGTACATCAACGATATTGAGGATCAGCGACCATTCTACGATGAAACCTCTTCGGAGTCTGACGACGACGATGATGGTTCCAACGAGGATGACGAGAAGAGAAACCGAAAGAATCGACAGGCATTGGAAAAAGCTGCGACAAATTCGTACACTCTCGATTTGGATCATCGATTGCTTCTGCGTCAAACGAAACCATTGTTGCAGAGTCGTAATGCTTCGGTGGTGATGATTGTCGCCCAACTCTACCATCATGTTGCTCCACGGAATGAGGTGACTCTCGTCGCAAAAGCGTTGATTCGTTTGCTTCGCAGTCACAAGGAGGTTCAAAGTGTGGTTCTCACGAGCATCGCCTCGATGTCCACTCAACGCAAGTCCATCTTCGAACCTTATTTGAAATCGTTCTTTGTTCGAACCAGCGATGCGACCCACATCAAACTCTTGAAATTGGAGATTCTGACGAATTTGGCAACGGCTGGGAGCATTCCGATAATTTTGAGAGAGTTTCAAACGTACATCAGTAGCAACGATAAGAATTTCGTGGCGGCCACCATTCAAGCCATCGGACGTTGTGCTGCTTCAATCAAAGAGGTCACCGAGACCTGTCTCAGCGGTTTGGTGCATTTGCTGTCGAATCGAGATGGTGAGTTTCAAATTAACCACGTTGCTGGTTTTGTGAATTAAATTCGATTTCTCTTTCAGAATACGTCGTCGCTGAAAGTGTTGTGGTCATCAAGAATCTCCTGCAGACTCAAGCCGCTGATCATTTCGAAATTATTTCTCAAATGGCCAAATTGATTGATTTCATTACTGTGGCAGCTGCCAGAGCATCCATTCTATGGCTGATTGGTGAATACAGCGAGAAAGTTCCAAATATTGCTCCGGATGTCCTACGCAAGATGGCCAAGTCATTCATCGACGAGGAGGATGTCGTTAAATTGCAGATTATGAATCTGTCGGTCAAGCTCTATTTAACCAATCCCTCACAAACCGATCTACTCTGTCAATACGTCTTCAATTTGGCTCGTTACGATCAAAACTATGACATTCGAGATCGTGGACGATTCTTGCGACAGATTATCTTCCCAGCCAATGGCAAAGAAACGATTCTGTCACGAAATGCCAAGAAGATCTTTTTGTCATCGAAACCAGCACCGTTGCTCGAGAGTAAATACCAAGGAAGAGAACAATTCCAATTGGGATCGCTCTCCCACTACTTGAACATGCAGTGCAGTGGCTATCATGACCTACCGCCATTCCCGGAAGTCGCTCCCGATCCGACGGTTCGCAATGTGGAGATTCCAATAAACGAATTTGTTGCGGAACCAATTGAACATGCCGACATCGAGATGATTCATCACGAGAAAATCAAAACGCATGTGAAGGGCAGCAAGAAGAAGTCCTTTTATTCGGAAAGTGAGAAAAGTTCGTCAAAAGAAACGTCTGATGAAGACAGCGAGTCAGGTAGCGAAAGTGAAAGTGATGCTGAGGAAAATTCCGAGGCGAAGAAATCGAGCAAAGGCGACAGCTCGGAAGACAGCGATAGTGACAGCAGTGATTCAGATGACAGTTCGAGCAGTGATGACAGTGACTCCTCGTCAGGTTCATCGGAGTCGTCTTCCGAAGAGGAAGAGGACAAGCCAAACGGTATATCCAAGGAAGGGGACAAGGCAAAGGTGCTGGTGAACAAGAAGGCAGTGGGGAGTTCATCAGCCGAACGAAGCAACTTGGACTTACTTTTGGACCTGGGTGACATTGCCTCGTCCGGCCCGATCATGACTCCCTCCTTGGGTGGCTTCCTAACTCCAGTTCCAAGCAATGGAAGCGCTTCCGTTCCATTCAGTCGATTCGAATTGGTCGGCCCCAGTTTCGTTCCCGTCGCAAAACACGAACTCCTCAACAAAGTCAACGGTCAAGGTCTTCAAATAACCTACCGTTTCCTGCGCGCTCCTCATTTATATTCCGCCAAAATGGTTTCAATTGAACTGACAATCAAAAATGACTCTAAACAAGATTTTGAAAATATTCGCATTGCCCAAAAGTCCTTGTCGGGTGGCATGGAAATCAATGAATTCGCTCCGATTGCAAGCTTGGCGGCGAATCAATCATGTCAAAGCATTTTGGGCATTGATTTCAACGATTCAATGCAAACGGTCAACTTCGAGATTCAATCAAACATCGGAAAGGCAAAAGTGTCACTTAAGTCGACCGTTGGCGAGCTGATTCGTTCGATTGCGATGACCGACAAGGTCTTCAAAGAGGAGCAATCTCAATTGCGTGGCATGAACGAATCGAATGAGAACATCGAAGCGACATTCACAACTTTGGCCAGTGTTCGCACAAAACTACTCGAAGTGGCCAATGTGTCGGCCGTGACATGGACGGATGCGAGCACAGCACAAAATGACAGTGTCATGTACTTTGCCGGTCAAACAATGTCATCGAAGAGTTTAGTTCTGGTCACAATCGAACGCACCGACGATAACCCGAATCACGTCAACGTGACGGTCAACTGTGAGAAAATGGTTGTCGGTTCAATGTTACTTAACGAAATAAAGACTGCACTAAGGAATTCACATTGATACAATCACTTGCTTAGTTTTTACCGTTAACATGCATTTTGTCAGAGGCTGCCGCCTAACTGAGCTCTTGCTCGGAGCAAAACAATATTCGTTTTATTTTTCTCTTTCCGAAGTTAAGGCTTTTCTCGTATTCTATGAATTAAAAGCTCTATTGATATTTGTGCTATTCATATTGGAAAATCACAACAAACAGAAATATGAACAAATTATTGTGATTGTTATTTTTGATTTGCAAAACGAAAATAAATTTAATTTACAAAACAAAAAAGAAGAAGAAGAAAAAAAATGAATACAGAAGAGATTGGCTTTGTTTGAATCGACCGGTTGAGTAGTCGATGAATAATCCGTAATCATCCTGTTTCTGCTCAGCAGCTCGCATTGAGCGCTTGCAACTGGAATGTTTCTCATTTGGCTCGTTCTGAAGGGACTTGACAGTCATCCAGTTCTTACGCCCCTGGAGTGGCTCCCAATGAGCTGTCACGTGACGGAGACCCAACATCTGAGACTCGACTCTAATTCCGACAAAAGCATCGATCACATCGAAAACAGTTTCTAATAGCCCGCTTGAAGGATCGAATTTGATGAATGACTTGTTCCTGGAGAAGATCTTGGATTAGTCCCACTCGCACCAGACTTCCGATAGAATCTTACCTGCATCAAATTAAAGCACATCGCAATCAAAGCCATTCCCAGCAGAAGATAAATGGCGCACATGATGAAGCGAATCTCAATGCCTCCGATTCCGGCATCCTTCCCACCTTTAGAGTGCATTATCTGGAATCGATCGAAATAACAGTCGTGTTTGCCTTTGTTGTCACCCTTTGGAACTCACATTATCACCCGGAACGATATCCCCAAATCCAATGCTGCTCAACGAAATGAAACAAAAGTAGCAGC
>JANSTV010061787.1:0-11442 GCA_027564135.1 Lestremia cinerea | reverse complement strand
AAAGGAGTGACCTACCTTTCCTTTTGAGCAATGAACAATTCAACTCGAGCAAATTTAATTTAACGTATGACTTTATGAACAAATTTGGAATCGAACCGTGATGATGAAGTTCATACCGATTTTGGACGGCGCCACAAAGGAGATCTGATGGGAACTTCGGAGGCTACGATAAGCACAGCGTTTCAATGCAAGCAATTCACCGCTGTAGGCATCACCGAGAACCAAGAACCAACCCTCGTCCTTGCCTTTGGGGAATTTCGGACAATGCACTTTTGGAATCAATTTGCCATCGGAGTTGCGCTGATGACCACCTTGCAATATCCGATGGAAATTCAACTGTAATGTGTACTCTTGATCTTGATGGACGACCAGCCATTCATCTTTACTGGCTGGTTGGGTAACGGTTCGCGTCAACTCGGGATTGTCATTTAGTTGTCCACGCAGGAGAATGTCCACGTTTAACGTTGGCATATCACACAAGACCTGGAATGAGATTGATATTGGGGCTCTGCTTCTGAGGGGTAGCTTCTTTCAAATACTCACTTTGTAGATACTCTCGATTTGGGATTCATCAAATTCACTTCGTAGAGGGCCGGCGAGATTTTCATAGTTCTTCTGGCAGCTCTGTTTCAACGTGGGTAGAATCAGCGTGGATCCGCTGTGGAGGAGGAAAGAGAGTTAGTGGTGATCAAGAAAGAGATAGCTGATTTGCAAAATTACCGAATCGAAATTTTCTTGAACGCCGGCAGATTATCCACTTCGACATGAGGCAAGGTGAGCAACGGTGATTCGTCATACCATCGAGCTTGAATGATGGACTGCAGCAGTAGTTGGACGCGAAGCACTGTGGCGAGCCATCCCTTTTCGGCAGCGATGTCAATCATGGCCTGCAATATTTGAAAATGTGAGTCATGGAATCAGATCACCCTTGAATTCGGGTAGCTCACCTGCAAGATCCGAATGGCTTGATCCAGAACCGATTTGGTGTCAGTCAAATAATCCGAATTCGGCAGCGGCAGATGCGAGAAATGAGCTTGCATCAGGAGGAATGTTTTCGTGTGCGGCGAATCATAGGTCATTGGGTCGACACGTAGCTTGGATATTTTGGCCAACTCGCCATTGTGGATGTCTTCATTGTGGCGAACTGGTTGCTGATCGAATTCATAGGCATTGCACATTGCCCAGAGGACATCCTCGGGTTTCATGTCGTATTTGAGAGCATCGGCAAAGTGTCGCATGCTCTGATACGATAAGTAGTAGTATGACGAAATGCGTCCCATCGAAGTCGGATGCACCAGACGGGAGTCTTCCGAATCGAATTGAATACAACCGGCGCCGTTGAGGATCTGCAGAACTGATTCGACCATGGTTGATAGGAATCGGTTGACGTCCTGCGGTTCAACACTCTCCAAGTCATAGTAGCTCGGATTGCGCAGCAATCGTCGGAAGCAGTAGGTCCAAGTCATGTAATCCAGAATGCTTTGCTTCGTGCGAACGGTGCCAGCCACAATTTCAGCATTGATGTGATCCGGTAGCACGTTCTGCAGGCTCGATTCCACTGGGAATGGGTCGTAGAGGAATTTCTTATAGAAATTCTTTTTGACATCGTGCACCAGCACAACAGCAATGCCCTCATTACCGAACTGAGGTCGACCAGCGCGACCCATCATCTGCAAAACATCCGTAATGGGCATATCGACATATCGCTTCAGTTTTCCATCGTAGAACTCCGTGCCTTTGACGATGACCAAGTGCGCAGGCAGATTAACACCCCAGGCTAACGTGGCCGTTGCGATCAAAACTTGAATTTTTCGATGCAAAAACAATTCCTCGCAAGTCTTACGATCGCGTTCATGTAAACCGGCGTGATGTAATCCAATGCCAAAAGCGAGAGTCAATTTCAAGTTGGCATCTTTGATGTTGTCCAAAATCTGTTCCAATTCCGACTCGGGAAGATGAAGGAATTGTTTGGGATCATTTTCGGCGGCCAAAAAGGCGATCAAATCCAAGGCCGTCAGTCGGGTTTGACGACGTGACGACACGAATATCAAAGCTGGAGTGCACGGTGAGTACTGACGAATGGCTTGGTAGGCTGGTCGATTCATGGTGGCCATGCGTGGACAGTAGTGTTTGCCAGGGAAGCCACTGATGTGAACTGACAGCGGCACAGGTCGCACCGACGGTTTGAAATTGTACAATCCCATCTGACCGATGCCCAACCAGTTGGCCAAATCTCGGGCGTTCGCCAGAGCTGTTGACAATCCCACGATGCGCAACGTTCGATCGGTGTGTGAGGCAATGAAATTCGTACGAGAAACGATCACCTCCAGTACCGGACCACGATCCTCTCCCAGCAAATGGATTTCGTCGATCACAATCAGCGCAACATCACGAACGTAGTCACGCGTCTGCCACGATCGACTGATTCCGTCCCACTTCTCAGGCGTCGTCACAATCACCTGACTGTCGCGGATCGCTTTGGCATCGGGCGTCACATCCCCAGTCAGCTCCACCACCTTTCGGCCCAGCTTCCGTTCGATGCGCACCTTCCAATCGTCGATTCGTTCTCGAACCAGCGCCTTCAGCGGTGCAATGTAGACCACCTTCCCATTCGGCACCGTCTTGAACACTCGGAACATTGCCATCTCCGCTGCGATCGTCTTTCCCGAGCCAGTCGGCGCTCCCAACAGCACGTTGTGATCGGTGTGGTAGAGGCAATGGAAGATTTGCGTCTGAATCGGATTGAAGTGCGTGAAGGTGTAGAGCGCTTCGAAGGCCGCGTCGTTCAACACGGTCTTGGCGAGTGGTTGGAGTGGCAGCAGTTCCGTGTGTGGCGGATGGATCTCCGGAAGAATCAAATGCTTGAAACTCAATGCGAGGTAGTTCTCGCTACCGAGCCACGTGTCGCTTATCGCTCGAATGTAATATTGGGGCGGCAGGGGGTCCTTCAGCGGAATCGTCACCACCAGCTCTTGAACGTCATTGCAGATCGCTTGTTTGCGCGTCACTTGATAGAACTCCGAATGATAAATGAAATTGCTATCGGGATCTTCGATCCAAATCCAAAACGACTCTGAATGCTTGCCATGCACGCGATCGTTCCACCGGAAATTGGCCGTGACGTTGATTCGAATGCGCAGCACAGTTCGGGTGATTGGCTGCAGCGTTGCCTCGATTTCGATCATTGGAAATTCTTCGGCGCATTTCTTTACCAAACTGCCAGACTTTTGGTTGCGCAAAAGGCTGCCGATTTCCGACGGTTCCATGTCTCGAAGGGCCGACACACTCAGTCCCCGTGAATCGATTTTGTCGATGATGTCGTACGAAAGGCAGGAGAATTGTCGCAGCGGCGTTTCAAAATCCCACATTTGACGTTCAAACATTTTGCACATCATCAGCAAACGGCCGGCCAGGATGGAATTGTTGCGATGCAACTCGATGGTGAATAATGCTCGAGCGATTCGCACAGCATTCTGGGTGATGTAGGACAAGTCGGAGATTAGCGAAAACGACTTGACGGAGCCTCGCGACAAATACGTTTGCATCAAAATGTTGACTTTTCCGTGCAAATTAGCAGATCCGCCGGTTGGCGCCACATTGCAGTTCTCATCGACGAGCTCGTCCAATTCGAGGATCTCTTCATCGCGAACTTTCAACTGTTGGAACTCCTGGGCCAACGACATCATCGCCAATATCTGCGTTTCGGTCATGATCTGCTGCAGTTGCTCGTTGAACACCTCAACGGTGTCGTATTTTATGTAGAAATGCGATGCGGTGCGTCCAAGGTCGGTGACATTCAGATCGCCAGTGCGCTTGTTGAATCGAATCATCTGAGCCTTGTCCAATGCCTCGGCAGCGGCCGTTATCAATTGCCGTCTCTTGCGTTCCAGCGTTGGATCCTCTTGGACATCTGCATACGAACAACCATACACTTGTGGGTTGATGCGCATGCGCACGAAGAGATACGTGTAGCTGAGCCATTCGATGGCCTCATCGACATTGCAAATGGTGCCCAGCGTGATTTCAGCGTTCAAATTGTCGGCCAAACACTGAATGAAGTTCGACTCGATCGGGAATTGATTGGTGAGCAGCGAGAGATAGTGATTGAGCTTGTCGTACGTGGTGATGATGGTGCCAACGCCACTCTTGTCGTACTGCGGTCTTCCGGCTCGACCAAAAATCTGAAGAACATCCAAGATGCCGATGTCGACGAAAGTGCCAACTTTTGAATCGTAAATCTCCGTGCCTTTGATGATGACTGCGTGAGCGGGAAGATTGACACCCCAAGCCAAGGTGGCCGTGCACACCAGCACCTTCACCAAACCCTCACCAAAATACCGTTCAACCAAATTGCGGTCGGTTCGCAGCATGCCCGCATGATGCATAGCCAGTCCGCATTGAAACAGTTCGTTGAGCTGTTTATTGCGACTACGACTCATGGCTCGTTGCGCCAAGCCCAGTTCATTTGAATCTTTCGGCGCAAACAAAGCCAATGTGCCCTTCTGTTGAGCGAACTCTCGCAGCATGGTTGCCGTGCGAACGGTTGCGTTACGCGCATGCACAAACACCATAACCTGGTGGCCGTCTCTCAGTTGCTCGACCACCTTGTCGTAGCACACCAGGTCCATGTCGGCCATCTGCTGCAGTGGCTTCGGATTCTTCACTCCAACAAACACTTGCTCCAGCGGCACCGGCCGGAAGCGACTGTCAAAGAAGTACAGTCCGACCATTGGATTGACGCGAAGGAATCGCGCCACGTCGATGTAATTCGGCAGGGTGGCCGAGAGTCCCACGATGCGAATCATACTCTGCGATGACTCAACCAATCGCAATGTTCGCGCTACTAGTGCCTCTACCACCGGCCCTCGATCGCCATGCAGCAAATGCACCTCGTCGATAATCAGCAATTTGACCAATGTGATGAAGGCCACGTCGCCAGCACCCTTTCGCGTCACCACATCCCATTTCTCCGGCGTCGTCACAATCATTTGCGTTTGCTGTAGTTCCGCTTTCGTCAGTTGCATGTCACCCGTCAGCTCTCGCACAGCAATCCCCAGCGGTTTGAGACGTTTGCCGAAGTTCTCGACCATTTCAGCAGCCAACGCTTTCATCGGTGCCACATAGACGACCTTGAATTGATCGCGATGGATGACCCCTTGATCAGTATGCGATCGAATCGTATGGACGATGCTCAACATTGCAACGTTTGTTTTGCCCGCACCGGTTGGAGCGCATACCAGCATATTGTCGTTGCTGTGATAGGCGCACGGATAGACCACACTCTGGATGCGATTCAGCTCTTTGATACCCTGGAACGCCAACTGACCGATCTCATCCAAATCACTAGTCTGCACTCGCTCATCGCCCACATTCAAAGTTTCCGGTGCTTCGTTGGCGGGCAGTTTGATTTCCTCGTAGAGCTTCTGTTCGGTGCGTTGGACGGAATCGGGCAGCACCAATTTCGAGCCAGCGATGAAGCCCACATGGGCTTTCGCCTGAACTTGACTATCAAACACATACGGATAGTTCACCTTGGGCTGGGATTGATGTAGCCACGCAGAAGGTGGAGGACCGACCGGCGCTCGATCCTTTGCAAGAATCGGTTGACGTTGGACGGCATTCAGAATGTTCTGCTGTTGCTGCAGTCGAAGTTTCGTTGCGTCCACCACAATGTCTTCTCCCACGAAATTGTCATCGTCTTCATCACTGGCCGCATTCTGAGCGATCATCGTTCGAAGACGTTTCTCCTCTCGACGTACCTGCTTCTTCAGATTCAACTCTTGCTCTGATTGCACAACCACCTGTGACGAAACAACCGGTCGCATTGGCTTCGCCGCACCGACCGCACTTGCCACATCCAAAGCGGCTGCTTTGTCCTTCAGCAGCTTCTTCTTGTCATCACTTTCGATATTCTGAACGATCTGCTTGCGATTGTCGAATATCGTTTGAATCACATCGAATTTATCGAAGCCCAGCAAGTCGATGAGTTCGTTCTGTAATTCGTCATTGGTCTTCTTCGATTTGAGCGTTGTAATTAGGGAATTGATCAAATCACCGTTGACGTGCTTGGACAACCAGGCACGGTTCAAATTTCGAATGCTGTCACTTTTGCCGGCTTTGCCACTCGACGATGAACCAACATCGTATTTCATCGAGAAATTTCCGATTGACGTGTAGTTGGTGGGTGGCAAATCAACGGGATACTTCTGCAGGAGAGCGATTTCCTGGTCAAAGGCTGGTTCATTGGGCAACGTACATTTGATGTGACCTCCCCACAGCTTTTGTTTTTCCCCATTCTTGGAGTCATCGGTCAAATCTCCCGTCGAATGCTCCGCTTGACGCCGTACATACTCCAAGCACTCTGCCGTCAACAACGGCGTTATATCGCACACTATCGAACATATTCGATTGGCTGTTTGTGACGTAATCGTTCCGAACATTTTCTTCAATTCGGTCAAGTGCCGAACCATGACAATGTTTACATTTTGAAAGTACTGCAAGAGGTAAATGGATGCATCGTCGATGATCTCAGCGTTTTCTTCAGCGCCTGCAGAAAGAACCGCTGTTAAAAAATCTGTTTCCATCTGTCCGTCAGCTACTCACCAATCAACGATCTGGTTAGCGTCCATAAGCTCTGTAGATATTTCAGAATCTGATTCACTTGTGAGGTATCCGATATCTTTGCTGGAATCAGCAATTTCAGTTCCTTCCATGAGACAGTTCTGGGAGAAATGAACGTTTATCGAAGAGACCGGTCAATCGAATGAATGAATTACATACTTTTTTTGCTCCTTCGTTCGCCACAATTGCAAACTGACACGATCCTCTGGTCGCAATTTGATATTCCGATGGATTTCCAATCGTGTATTGGCACGCAATGAACGTGATAGACGCGGCAGTTCCGACATCACAGATTGATATGAATGAATTTCGATCGATTGTGAAATTATCAAATGTGGAAATTTCTTGTTCGAACTTCACAAGTTTCTTTACGATATCGATGACGATGCCTTGCTCTTAATGATTTTATTTACAACGATAAATTAGTTAAATGAAAAATGAGAATGAATCAATTTGTTACATTACACGCGTACACTTCGATAGCTAATGGTTTCCGATAGAAAAGTGTGCGGTCGAAATCAAAAAGAGCGAAGCACAGCTGTTTGTTGCACAAATAACGACAAACAACATGACAGTTGGTGGTGTCAATTCGATGGAGGACGGTTTGAACCGGTTCTCGAACCGTTTCCATCGAAACAGTTTCGTACTAAATCGAAATTCTGTTGAGTTTTCGGTTGGCAGCAACTTTGCGATAGACTCATGTTTCTGTCTCAAGCGCAATTTTTCGTCAGTTATCGTTTTGTCGGCGGTCAGCATCAGCACGCGGTGTGAATGAATCATAACCTAAGACGAGAGGGCATTTTGTGTAAAAAACCAATTCTTCACCAATCATGGCCGAAGCACTGCCACCGAAAGTGACGCCGCAAAAGGATGAACCGATACGAGTGGAGCCAAAGAGGAAGATACTGGCGGTGCCTCTGGAGTTTTCCATCGAAATAATAAGCTCTTTGAAGAATGATCGTACACTCGATGGGATCGTTGCGTCGATAAAAGCAGCCGAAACGGCTGAAGAGAGGTTCAAAATCATGGATGAGGTGGAACAGAGATGCATCAAGAAGCGACAATGGCATCCACCGGAATTCAAGCCGCGCGTTCCCAAAGACAATAAAAATGCGAAGAAGCTTCGTCGATTGGGCAACCTTTACATGAACAAAGGCAACAATCAGAAAACGGAGGAGTTTCTCAAGTCATTCGAATCGTACAACAAGAGTGCCTGTTTTGCCGAACCGGCATCTGATGATCTTGCCATCGCCTATGGGAATCGTGTCACGAACTTCTACAAGTTGAAGATGTACGACACTTGCATTCAGAGTATCAAACTGGCCCAATCGATGCCATTCTACCCGAAGCATATGCTGTACCTTTTGGAGGAACGTGAGGACATGTGCAAGGACGAAATGGGTCAATTCGATTATGTGATCGCCTATCGGACGCGCAATGTTACGATGCAGCCACACGTTCGTACTCCACTGAATCCGAAGATTCCGTTCATTGCCAAATGCTTGGAGCTTCGCAAGGATGAGAAATGGGGCCGTCACATCGTCACCAACAAGGAATTGAAGGTGGGCGAAGTGCTTGCGGTTGAAGATCCTTTCTGTCACGCCCTCTTCAAGAACCACCTGTATCAACGCTGTGAAAACTGTTTGGCTGAAAACAATTACAATTTGCTGGCATGCGAAGGATGCACAACGGTGATGTTCTGCAGTGATCGATGCGCCAAAGAAGGAACTGAACGCTTCCACAAATACGAATGTCCCATCATGGATCACATGATTGATTTGTTTGACAGCTGTCCGAGACTCTTTATGACTGTTCGATTGGTACTCTGTTCGGTGGCATCCTTTCAGAATGTCGAGCATTTGGTCAAGTTTGTGATAGCGCATCGTAACAAAGACAAGACCGTATTCGACATCAACTATTTGGATAAGCATCATGTCTTGAGGAATCTCTACACGCCGGTTCACTGCATGTCCGAAGGTGAAGACTCGCAAATGAACGTATTCCAGAGCCATTTGGAGGCGAATTTGATTTGCAAGTGGCTGCTGGAGCACACCGAATACCGGAATATGTTTCGGACCGAACGAACCATCAACATTCTGAAGGAGCTCATCCAGCATCACGTTCGAACGGTGGTGAGCAATGCGAAAATCATGAAGTACGTCACCATTGCCAAGGAATACACCCCGTTCGCCTACGGGATGTATCCCTTTCGGAGTTTGCTGAACCATTCTTGCGCTCCGAATATCGTTTGCACTTTGTGGGGCAATCAACTGGTCATGCATGTCTCCAAGCCGATCAAGGCTGGTGAACAGTTGTTTGACTGTTATGAGTGAGTTTTCGAGCATAAATTGTTTGTTGAACCGCATCGAGACTAACGCTCTAATTTTAATCTCATTTCAGACCTCATCACGCCATCCATACGAAATCCGAACGACGACGAATGCTTCGGTTCGATTGCAAGTGTGTAGCCTGTGAGAAGGACTGGCCGCTATCGGACGACACACCTCGTAATCCACTCGTGGCTGATTTTCCATCGCAAGAAATTCAGGCCAACCAATTGAATCCAAACCTCAAAATGGAAGAACGTTTTCTCATGAATTTGAAATTGTACTCGCAATATTTCACCACATACATCAAGTACTACCCGTGCGCTCAGCTGATCACAGCCGATCATGCCTTGGAACGTCATTACCACTTCACCGTTCGCAAGGAGGTTTTGATGAAAAACAAATGCAGCGAACAACTGCCAGCTTTGTTCCGTTGATGCGTTTCCTTTTGTTTGATGCGTGATCGTGACGAATCCACTTGCTTGTCAGATTTTTGTCCAATTTTGTGTCGAGTGAATCATTTGAATTGTTTATAATAATTGTAGTTTTTTTTGGATCGTTTCTTTTTAACGGAAATATTTTTCTTTTTAAAATTGAGAATTTAATAAACGTGTATTTTTGAGTGAAATTTGGATTGTTGCTTGATTTGAAGCGTTGTCGCCACATCCCTCCGCCACGTCGAGGATAGAACGCATTGGGTTTTCAATTGGTCGATACAGTTCGGAGCATGTTGGCCGCCGAGCTTCAGCAGGAATGGCATTGCTCCTCTCATTCCATAGTCTCCAGGGGTTACAAATGAAAATATCTGCCGCAGATGTCGATTCGAAAGCGTCGTTTCAATTCGACGATGGTCGACGACATTTCTTCGTTTGAATTCATTTCTTTTTTTTCAATTCTTTTTGTTATTGCTCAACTTAAAACACGCTGTGTATCGCGTTTATTGAACTGCTCTGGTTGATGATCCACGAGAGTTGCGAACTCTGATTCTTTTCACGACTGGATTTGGCTCAATGCTGTTCAGCAAAGCAATTTGAGCAGAGTCCACTTACTTCTCAATTTTTGTCAGACTTTGTCCTTATTTGGGTCGAGTGGATGATTTGCATTGTTTATTTTTCATTTTGAAATTGAGAATTGAGAATTCTTTAGATTCTTCAGGTTTCATAAACGTAACCAAATGACTGATAAGCATATGAAATCCTTTCCTTTGCTTCGCGCGCCTAACAGTTAAGAACCTTATATTCGCAGAACATTCGAAAAAGTCTTCTCTTCATCGAACTGATTCTCTTTATAATTATAATTTCATCATAAAGCTGATCATAAGCTTATTGACTACGAAGCTACACGATACAGCTCATCTGAATCAAGAACAGATAGCTGGGCCAACTCCAGTAGTTTCGACAGTGGCGAATTCATATCTAATCTTGCTGCCGCGTTTTTTCGCATATCGATCGGATTTGAAACCGTATCAGGATTCCTTGGTTGCCAACGGTTTCTATTATCGACACGGAGCTTTTGGCTGCATTGAATAGTCGAACTTTATAGTTGGCTCGTTGAAACTGTTCCATCAGATTCATTATTTATCTGAATCATGTATGAAAATAGGTTTTCTGAATTCCAATTTGTACTTCCTTGGCTTCAATTCGACGCTTGGACCAATTCCGAAGCTGCATAAGCGTGCTTTCCGTTCAATTTTTCAATATAGAGTACATAATATCTGTCGATTGATTTTTTTGGTGGTCAGCGAAATATCGTAGTTGAACATGAATCGTCAGTGTTTGGTTGTGTTGGTGGTTGGTGTTGGTGGTGTCAGTGTTGGTTTTGTTGGAAATCGGCATTACCAAGCCTCGAAGCGAACCCAGCTTCGATTCATTAGATTCTTAGCAAGGAAATACGCGATGAGTAGCTCTTTGTTCGCTGCTCTGGTTGATGGACCACCAACTCGATTTTTTTCACGACTGGACCCGGCTCAATGCGATCGGAATTGGAATGCTTTTCCTGTTTTACTCAGATTCATTTGTAGCATTTGATTGCCCTTTTTCTGGCACAAAAGAAATCTCCTCCCGAACATATCATTCCTCCAAGTAGTCGATCGGCCACACTTTAAAAAAAAGTGAAGTTATTTAGTCTTTCATATTTCATACTTTCATATTCCGGAACACGATTTCCGCTGGCTTTCAGTGAAGGAATTATGCCCACTTGCAACTGATAGTCCTCAGGAAAATGTGAAAAGCTGGTTCAAAACTTGGTCTTTTTCAATTCAGTTCGAGTCCATCGGTCACACTCTTGAAAGGTAATGTAACTCAGTCTTTTTTATCCTTCTTTATTCCAATTGTCGAATCTCTCTTAACTTGTGAGAACCAGATATAATTTTGGGTAAAGATGCCCTCGGAGAAGAAACACTGGTCAATAAACAGATGTGACGGGCAGGCGATGTCGTTGCTGACACAATTGTCATCGGGTAGCTTCACTCTAGTCGAGCGAAACAGAGACAGAA
>JANSTV010061776.1:0-11903 GCA_027564135.1 Lestremia cinerea | reverse complement strand
TTGATGAATAAATAGCCAGTAGAAAATCCACGATTCTCCAATAAAACTTCTCATCCAATTTGAATGGTCAAGTAGTTTCGCTAGAAAATAGGAAATTTCGCTTCCAAAATACTCTTCAAATATGCTCCAAGAGATTTGTTTCACTGTTTAGCTGTGTTGAATTCACTCAATGTGAGCAGTGGGTTTAAACAGGTTCCATCCGCATTAAAACCCAAAAAAAAGAAGAAGAAGAGGGTAATAACATTGCCTGAAGCAAAAACCAAAATAATGTTGAGGCGGAAACCAAACGATGGTTGGCTGATGACGTTAAATTGAAATGAAAATGATGGCGGATTTTGATCAGATATTGAATGCGAAGGGACGACTATAACGGTGTTCGTGTATCACAAGTGTCGGCACAACAACCGGTGCGAGAGTGGAAAATCATGCCGCTTCCAGATGAACCAATACCAATGTTCAAACTGCGAACCGTTAAACCATCAAATCCCCCAACCAAACATCCACAAAGAAACGAGCAAAACAAAAATCATCAACGGAGCAGCCTTACCTTCCCAAAATGCTGATTTTGTATCGGCTTGAGCGTTACCGGATTCAGCATATATACGAGAATAATGTGTGCATATCGCCTCCGGATGAATCGCCTATGAAACTAGACTAGGGTGAATGCCAAGTGATTTGCCACAGCATCACCGTCCTTGCAATCTCTGGGCACAATTTCCAAGTTGTTTTTGATTTAAAACGCATCCCATTTGCAAATTGTCCATAACAACAACAACAACAACAAATTACAACCCGAAATGCTCCCTTTCAATTTGTTCTTCCTGATGCGATGATGATGAAAATAATTTGGCATCTTCGCTAGTAGCATTTCTTCGGTGCTATTTGGCTATGGAAGACAAAAAAGAAAAACGTGAAAAAGCCGCAGCAAACCCGAAATGCAGAATTCGCAACCGTAATACGAGCAGCAATTGTAATTAAATTCAAATTTGACGCCGTACATATTAATTGCTTTTGCACAAACCAACTAACACAGAACAACTGATAAAAACGTGATGAAGGCAAGAGACAACATATAATTATTGGTGTTTGATAATAATAATATATATTAAAATTATGACTGGATGGTGCTGGTGACATTCATTAGGGTGCATCTGTGTTATTGGTTGGCTTGGTCACATCGGCATCCCAGTGAGCATTCGATTGTCGATGTTTTGGAAACTCCCCGGAATGGATGAATCGAGGCAATTCGCTTCGAAATGGGCGTATGCACGATGACCAGCGGGGTGAACGTTTTGCCCGAGGGTTTTTTGGTTTGATTCTCGTTTTTAGAGTTTTGTTTGAATTGACAATGCAACCCTCAAGCAAACAATTTTATTTGTTTAAATAATTTTTGCGCCAAAACAAAAATGATAAAATTAAATTCAAATATTTTTTCGCAATTTCCACTGAACCAAACTCCACACACTGTTTAGTTAACTCATCGCATTATTTGCGCGTTATTTGGTTTATTCCCGAATGAATTATTTATTTATCTATTTATTCAATAAACAATGAAATGAATAATTGACAGTTGAATTGGTACCAATAGGTTTGCAGAGAATATTAACTTGTGTTGATTGTGTAATGAATACTCTTGGGTCGTTTGCTTCTTCGGAAATGTTTGTTTGATTTCGAACATTTTAATGTAACCGTGCGAGCTTTTGGGCCGATTACTCGAATTGATAAATAAATTCCCGTCAAAAACTGGCGAAACAACAATCAAACCGAAAGCGACGATGCGGCAACCAAAAAAAAGCACAGTCAAAATGAGAAAAAAAAATTGAAAAATATATTTAAAAAAAAATTAATTAATTAAAATCGATCAAATGATGTGTTTGGCTTTCGGAATTGTTAAATATGAAAATTGTTCATAAATAAAAGCGAATTTCAAATTAAAATGCATTGCTAAAAAATTCATGAATAATTATCATTTTATGTACTGGTGTCGCCTGGTGGTCGATGGCCTCATATGTGGGAGACGTGTGCACCGATTTTCATGTCCAAGAGATGATTTCAATTTGTTGCTTTCCTTGGTTTTTCAGTTTCACATTGGCCAATCGGCTTTCATTCACATTCCCAGCGCGGATGAATAAAATAGTCGTAGGAAATGTGGAAAAAAGCTGAAAAATCACTCCAGCGGTGATTTTTCACTCGAAAACTCACCAGAAAGTTATCATTCAATGGGCTGCAAATCTTCAGTACGATGATTTTGGGAGCAGACTTTTATTGATTTCGTCCCGTTGGCCAGCACGGCAATGAACATGAAATTTTGATGAAACTTGCAACTTCAATGGATCATTTCTCGAGGTCAGGGACCAGACCCAACAGTTTCTCACGGAATTACCAAGTGCACCGAATTGAGGCGAGCGATGGAAAATTCTTTGAGTGGCTTGCAAAAGAAATGAATTCTTCATTCGGATGAGGCCAACGCCACTTTATTTTTATTGCATTACATTATTCTTCCGTTGATTTCTTTGGTACGGAAACGGACGGCTTTTCTCTCATCTCGAAGAAAAGCCATTAACGAAAGTTTATGTTGAGTTACTTGTGCACTTACATGAGGAATATTTGCGATAAACACAACGTCCAAACAAAAAAAAACTACTATTATTTTGTTCTCCTGTTGGAAAGTTAAAAAATTTTATTGACGAAAAATATCAGGGCGAGTACCCATTTGTGTTGGATGCAAAATGCACTAGCTTCAAACCCCTTCCACGTGCTCACCAGCATCGCAATTTCTTCGCGAAGACCGAGTTTTATGATCAGCGAATCCAGTCACCCCGAATTTTCCCATGGAAGCTAAAATTGTAAAATGGCTAAAATATGAATCCCCAACACGACTAGATTTATAACATTGCAAAGTGATAATAACCATCACTGGAACACAAAATAAACATGTTGTTTACCGAAAATAAAAATTCACTATTTTCCTGTCTTTTTTTGTCTCGTCGCTTGTTTACAAACTGGCACGAAATATCCACATATTTCTCCCTGAAAAAAAAAAATAAAAGGGAAGCTCCAAAGATGTGAGCCAAAAAGGACGTAAAACGAACAAAATGAACGAAAGAGAAAAGAAAACGAACACGCTGACGTGATTATTAAATTGCAAGCTGTTTAACTTGGCACTGTGTGTGCAATGAAAAGTTTCGGGCGGAACAAATACGAAAAGATAAGTGGCCGACCATTGCAGATGGATGGGAATGAGTTGATGACACAAGATACGTGCATAACTCAACGACTATGAAAAATGAATTTGTGTCTGTGATTAATCTTCGTTCAGTTGAAGTTATTTAATAAATTTCTGAATGTCACAAGAAATAAGCGCGGACAAACATTTGTTGTTGGTTGTTGGTATCCTTTCCGAATTTTGTTTTAAACAAAGTCAAAAAAAAAAAGCAAAGTTAACAGCCAATCGTTGAACGGAAATTTTACGAAATTTCCCCAAACTGGAAATCAGTTGATACGCAGGCCATAGCAAATTGGACAAACACACACACACAGCCTGGCCAAAACACGTAGCACAGAGGGTTTTTTCATCATTTTGATTGTAAGCCGCCATCCATATAATGAAAGATCATGACCATTAAAATCGTATAATTTGAATTTGAATATTTAATTTTCATAGAATTTTAATGGGATTTTAGATTTGTTTGTTATTACAATTTTTATTTTCATTTGATGTCATTAGCAGCTCTAACCGTGCATGCAATTGAGGTCCGTTGCAAACATCCCACTATCTGACCATTTGCATGACAAATGTTGTTCATTTCGAATTGGTGCATTTTTGTAGTTTATAGCAGAATATTCATAGTTTCCACAGCATGAAATCATTTGAAGTTCTAAATTCGGATGGCGGTTTCAGGATGTTTTCAATGGATGCTTCAATGTTCTCGGAGATCTAACACTTCTGGCGAGTTTTCGGGTGGAAAGCGCGTGGCCTGGAATCCTTTCCAGTGACTAATTCCACAATCATTTGATTAGCCAAGTGTGCCAATCATGTTCCATCATCGCCACAAGTTCTATTTCCATTCGAAAGTTTGCCCACAAAGCGTATTTTTCAATGGTTGACTTCTATCTTGCTTTGAAAATGGTTAACAGCAAAAAACCAGTGGATTCGCAGAAAGAGACAAAAAAATGGTTTGCGTTTTTGTTGGAAAAGACCACGTTAGTCCTTTAACTCCACATATTTGCACAAAACGTGGACCAGCTTCAGTCTGAAACTGGTTTGCCGTACCGACCGAGTGAAAATAGTGGTAAAAAGTCGATACGAATGCTGAAAGAGACGAGAAATGAAATAAAAAACAAGTATCGATCGCTTTCGTTTCATCATTTGGCATATTTTCAAAGCGCTGTCTGTTTGCATAGGGGTGCAAGGCCTTTGGAATCATTTTTCTTTGATTCTTTTGCCGATTTGTGTTCAGAGTTTTTTTTTATTCTTATTGCTTCACGTGTTGTTTTCGACAGACCATTTCAATGTTGAATTGCAGAACATTCATAGCGTGTGATTCAATTGTATGCGGTCGGGAATACCACTTTTTTCAGAATCGTATCTGTGTCTGTCAGAAATCATTCAAACATGAACCAACCGATAGGACGTCAAACTTTTTCATGTCAATATCACCTCCTAGCAATGCTAATATATCCGTCCGTGGACATCTCACAGTTGAACTGAAATCAATCCTTTCGATAGATCGCCATCTGATGACATTGGTTACGCAGTTCCTCCATGAGAGCATCTGCATTTGACTGTCACACCGAATCGATTTTCGTTCGACCCAAAAACTTTTATGCGAGCTCAGTCCCTCTATTTCAAGTTCAACCAACTTGTCGAATGGAAAATGTAAATTTCTCGGTGAATTTCTTCCCGATGACCTATTACACGTATGGCGGACGACGTGAATCGTATGCCACCCCGTATCGAATCAGATCATTAAGAATTTCCGTTCAAAAATCGCTCAAGCCAACTCGACTGTGACTCGATGGGACAAACCAATGCCACAATTAGAGCCAAAGTTTGGTCGACTTCCATATTCGACCAAACGCTTCTGTGCTTTCCAACGTTGACTGAATATGATTTTCGAATCCGTGCTTATTGTGTCAGTAAATTACTGTAAATAAATCTCAACTTGAACCATTCACCGCTCGAAGCGAAAAATAGTTGAGCAACATTAAAATAAAATTAAAAGTAAAACGAACGGCGCCACAAATTGTTTGAATTATTTGCTCGAAATTGTTTTTCCGGAGCAGTCTGTTCGTCAATTTTCTTGTCATTTTTTATGGTTCAGTTTTCGGTCGGTGATCGCCTTTTTTTCTTGCTCGCTCCGGTTCGGCTCGTGCAGTCTCAATTTTTCATCACATTCGGAAAATGTGCATCGTATATCAAAAAGTGAACGAAAACATTTTGTGGTGGAAACTTCGTTCTGCATTGCACATGGATATGCTCACGGCTGAGGCCACTGCACAGGCACACACTCACACCAAGCCAACAGCGCACACATTCAGTTCGATTAAATAACGCTCTCTTGAGTTTCGTTGTGATATCATTCAAGTGGTTTTTATGCAAATTTTCTTTCCCAACATGCCAATCACTCTCCAAGCTGGGTTTGGCTGACCGACAGGCCGGACTGTGCGTACCAGTTTGCTATGTATGTAGAAATCCAATGAAATACTCGAGGATAACCGTTCCATGCCAAGCGATTGAATTTCGTCGCACTCATATGCCCTCCGATAATCGGACCATTATTATTTTTAACGTTTGGAAATAAATCGAAAACTGAGAATGTGCGTAGTTTGTGATGTGGGGATTAAAAGTGGAATCTGTTTAAAATTCAATTATATCCATTTTTGCGCGTGCAGTCGATGATGGAACTGTGACGCCCCGCTGAGGAGTTGAACCCCCGCAACATTCTTTTTTTTTTTTAAGTGTGCCTCGTGTGGCTTTCTGAAAATTTTTCTCCAGAAATGCGAGATGCAAAAAACGTGAAGAATTTCTCATCTAAAATGTGTTGCCCTTCGTCACCAAATCCCCACCCGTTTGACTCCAATTTAAAATGCAAAATGTTTCCTCGAAAAAAAATAAGGAAACGAAGAAACAAAACCTCTTTCCACTAATAATTCTAGTTGTCACTTTTATTTTAACATTTTTCTGATTCCACACACTTCACCATAAACTACATAGTAGAAGGCAAACGGCCATTCGATAGATATTTAAAATATGTTTATCACGTCACATAAGTAAAATCGTGACCAGCATGGATAATTCCCTGATTGTGTTCGTTTTCGTATTCGGTATTTGATATGAGGCGAAAACTATGCAACGGCTGTATGTTGTGTTTTCGTTTCGTTCGACTTTTGGCATTCCATATTTGTGAGTGTGTTTCCGTGCCATAGACGTTGGGCCCGTTTGAGCTGTTGGAGTTTTTCAAGCCGATGAAAAAATTCCATTCATGAAATATTTCCGGTGAGGCAACATTGTCCATAAAGCTTATCAGATTACTTCAGATCAAATAAATATCCATAAGAAAATACAATGAAAATGGCTAGCGAATAACGAGCACCATTTCAGACAATGACAGAAATGAAATGGAACACGCCGAAACGAAATATAAGTCAATTGCAAAAAGAATGCAAGCAGCACTAGTACCAGCAACACAAGAAGCACCGATATCGACAACAAACAGCAGCAACGTGCATCAACAACAAAGAAGGACGAACGAAGAGAAAGAGAGAAAGAAATAGAGCGAAACTTCCCAAAAAAAAAAAGACTATCTTGAGCATTCCATTGTTTGGTACTTTTCACACTGTTGAGGGCCAGTTGAGTTTTATTTTGCACTGCAAGCGATGAGTTTTGTTTGAAGTCCTTTAATTTAATTTACGGGAAAAACTAGATGGTCCGACTGATCCAATATGAAGTTGGTGGGCGTCATCAATGAACAGGGTTTTTGAAGTTCCTATTATGTAGAATGTTGTCAAGACGGCAATGCATCTGCGTTGAATTAGGTCTGTGTGCAGGTAGGTTCAGATAAATGATTATGACTTTTAGGTGGACATCCGGATGAAGAGGGATTGAGCGAACTGGTGACAGTTCGCAACTTGAACTGCAACACTAAATGCGCTGGAAAGGACTGCTGCGATGACTGCTATTGCTGCTGGTGTGACATTGTCTTCAGAAAATATTTCGCCACAAAAATATTTCACTTATGAAATAAAGGCCAATGGTAATCGTTTGCATTACGCATAACGAAACAATGAAACTGTAACTAGGAAATACTTCCTGTTGCCATTATGTTAATTGTGGCGGCATCGTGAAACATATTTTCCTCGTGGTCCCGGTCTGTTCAGTTCTTCGGGGGGGTACCACACATACCCAAATGAAAATACAATAGCTGAATGAGACCACCCGAAACCAAAGCATACAGTCGAACTCACACTCTGGCAAATTACAATCCTGGCACTGGCGATGTTCATTCGTTGTACAAACATTCAGTCAGATGCAAATATGCGATTTGAATTAGCAGAACACTCTACACTTCCATGCATCACCATTGGATGCCTTCATTTTGATATATTTTCTTCCTGTCGCACAGCGTATTTGCGGGGTTGCTTCGAAATCGGCAACAGCATCACCAGCAATATTTGGATAAGCTCGAAAATGAACAAATGTAAATTGTTAACAGCTTTTCAAATTTGAATTTACCAAATTAATAATATGTCTGAGTTGAGTTCTGTGCCATGCAGCGTGTTTAGATTGTGTCAGTGAGTGTGCGCTCGGATGTTTGGTGTGGATGCATGTGGATGCCGTACAACACCTGATGGGAATCCCAGTTGAATGTTGGAATGTAGTTTCTTTCCCGCTCAAACATTGATTCACTGATATTCTCTTTAATTTCGAAACAGGTCGATGTCCATCATTCTGATTGGAATCAGAACGATCGTTAATGAATTTAGTTTCTATTAAGCTACGTCGCCATTTAATAGGTACAATCAGAATCATTCTGAGTCTGCTTTTCCAAGCAAATGAAAGCTTCTCCGGACAGTCACAGCAGCTCTGCCACCTTTCGTAACCACCACCAACTTTGAACAAACACACTAATTTAATGCTTGTTAGATGTGTGCTGCAAGAATAGCTCGAGTAATAAAATCAAGTTTAGTTGGGCTTACGAGATTTCTGTCAGTGAATGGCAGCTCACCCATCGATTTCACCGACCGAAAGTTGAATGGCATCGAGCCGAGCAATAAACTTCAAAATGAAATTTACTAAACGAAAATCATTGTTTGAAAATTGAAACATAATTTCATTTTCGAAGAGAATATGAAATAAAAATGGAAAAATCGTTTTCCGAAAGAGACTTTCGGATGAAGAGATCCTCTCTTGAAAAATCATAACGAACGAGAATGATGGCAGACTGAATAAATCACCTAGTGAGTTTTGTTCATCGGACGTCGAGTGGTTGCCATTGAGCTCGAAATTGTATGAAATGAAATTGGATTGAATGCGAAAGTCCAGCATGCAGTGAATTGTTGAAAATAGGGTCGCCCTCGTATCTTGAATGTCAGGCCAATTAAAAATAACAGTTTTGTCCCTCCACATTAATGGCTAATCTACACTTGAATTTTCAAATGCACTCGATTCCAGCCACTTCAACCGGTGCCTAATATGCCCGACCCATCGCATTGCGACTGGATTTCAATTTATTTGCATAATTGCCCATATTTTCAATCGCAGATCGATTGCGTCACAGTGCGTATGGGAGCGAATGTGTTACGAAAATATGCTTCAAATACTTCATGCTCCCCATTCGCATACATCAAGAGGCCTCACACCATTTTTCACTTGATTGATGTTCATCCTCGTATAGTATAGCATGTTGTTGCCAGGTCGAGCACTCAGTCAATGAAATTCAATGAATAATTTTTTCTCCAAATTCTTCTTTTTCCCTTTCGTGATTTGCCCAAAAACCTCTTTCGGCTCGTGCGTATCCCTTTCTCTTCTTTCGAAAAGAGATAGCATCAACGAATTTACATTTCGCTTTTATTAAAAATTAACAACGGAAAAGTTCTTTCATCAAATTTCAACGTTGATGTCTGGCCCAATGAATTTATCACGTACAAATCGTGCCTGGGGCGTTTCTCGTTTGGTGTTATACCAATTAGTCAATCTCGAACTCAAACTTCCGGTCAAATTTCCCGTCCAAATAACAAACTGTCAATCATAATCACAGAATTTTAATTTGAATCAATTAGAAGACTTTCGAAACGAGTATTTTGGTCTTTGAATGAAATGCTCGACGTTGACAATGCCCAGGCAACGCATAGGGAATGAATTTGTAATTAAAAATCGATTTGAATATTGACGAACGTGTTGATTGATCGCTAATTTGAATATTTTCGATTTCGAAATAATTTTCCTGTTGGATTTTCTCTCGGACGCTCGGTAATTTCTCAGCAAATTGATACTTGAACCAGTTTGTGAACGCGCTAGATACTCAGAGGGTGTTTGACGGAGTTCTCTAACGCAATTATCGCAATTATCAACGACGTGTGCGGAGCGTGATTACCACGTTCCTTGGCGAGTAACGTCATGTTTCTGAAATCTTGCATGAGTTTGGCTCAAAATGAGCTAATTCTAGCAACGGATTTTGAATCAGATAAGACCAGAATCTGGTTTCCCGGACAACTCAATGGGTTTCTTCGTGAGAAGGAACATTTCAAAATTACTGCTCAAAGAAATCCCCAATCGTAAGCCCAATAATTAGCAGCGAAAAAATCATCCTGAATGAACGAAAAATGTCTCAACTCTCAGCTCGCGTACGCAACACACATCGTCTAGCCTTTCGCAGCATTTTATATGACAATCAATGTTTGCACTAGTGCACACGAGCGAATTTTTTAATTTAGATATGCAAATGCCATCCACGAAAGTAGCATAATATAAACGGGGTGGATATGATTCATTTAATTAATGCAGAAATTGTTATTGTTGTCATGCGGATGTGTGAGCCGGTACGCAGCAAAAGGAGAGGAAAAGGGCGGAGGAAAAGTAAGGATCATGTTTGTCGCACGAAATGAAAACTAAATGCGAGGCATCGGTTAGCATTTACTCGGATCCAATTTAAATTTTTCCCACAACGCATCAACAAGGTTGTGGATTTGGAGAATTTCTTTTGTGTTTCGCCGCTGCTTTTTCGTCGTTCTCTTTCGCCTCGTGAACGTGAAGTGTAGATGATGCTCTCAGTTGAAGTTGAATAATGAAGATGCAAGAGTATCTCAACCGGCGGCAAACACCAGATGAACAGCAACTTCTATTCAATGATACATTTGATCGTGCAGAATTATGAAATCGAGACGATGCAACCGCATTTGATGAGCGAAATAAAGGCGGTCGTGTTAGCAACAACCCGGAACAAATCTGAAAATCGTTAACAACACGTACATCAAATTGTGGAGAAAATTATCTTTTATGAAAATGTTTGTTATTTTTGCCATGAAAAGCTCATTTTAATTTCAACAACATTTCAATGAGCGGAACGGAACGAGCTGAAGGAACCGAACGAAAAGGAATCAAAAACATAACGATTGAAATGACGCTTTGTTGCATTAATCAGCACAAACATGCAAATTGCTGGAGTGAATCGCCAAACGTGAATGTGAATCTTTGAGCAAGAATTAGAATAATTTTCTCGTGTTTACATAAATCATTTTATTTACATTTATTTATTTTCGTTTGAAGTATTACGAATGGAGCATCGTCGCGAATGATATTCGAATGATTTGTTTATTTCGAAACGGATTTTTCGGAGATTTTGGCGGAGAAAGGCTTCGGCGAAAATCGATTTTTCAAATCATTCATGTTTGATGTCTTTGATGGAGATCCGCGCGTAGTCCGAGAGTCACATCCCGCACTCGAAAAGTTCACAAAGGAAACCCAAGAAGATATGCAGATAGCCCATGGCATGAAGCAAGTATTTTGTAAATGGATGCCAATGATCTCAAACACAAATAAATTGTCTTAATCCACACGTATCAGTTCCATTCAAAACAGATAAAATAATTGACGCTCATTTCTCCTCAACATTCACAAACACTCACTCTCATCTTGGTGCCGTATGTGATGGAAGCAAAACCATTGCCTGTTGCTACTTTGAAGTGGAATCGATTACGTAAACTTGGTCCGAGTCTAATTGATAAGATCCTCAACAATATTTACATAATTTATCGAACACCATGATTGTTGTTGAATCGAATATCCTTATCATTATTTGTGCATTATTTGCGGATAATGATCATTGGATGGTGTCAGCGACGAGCGGACCTGAAAAGTTTTATGCGAGAGGAAGAAAAAGGGGGAGGGAGATAGAGAGAGAGCGAAAGAGGGAGAGAGGGAGAGATGGATGAAGGGAAGAAAAACGGAGAGAGAGAGGAAGAGAAAGAGAGAGATTCAACCCTTTGCCGTGCATCGCGGTGAAAACGTTTGAGCTATACATTGACGTTCAAGACCTTGTTGACAGCCCCCGTCGACAATAACTGGAAAATTATGCGAAATGAATGTTTTGTTGCTGCCACCACCAGTGAGAGGAAAATGATGTTAACGAAAACCAACGGATGTGTCACTAAACGAACAACAGGCGGAGAAGAAAAAACGTGAACAACAAACGTTGATGATGATTTGCGGTTGTCGCTGTTTCTTGATAAGCTTTTTCCCCATCGCCGCTGAGTCACTGGATGGATTGACATCAATGCTTTGGATGTGCCGTTGCTCAGTTTGCGCTTCGATGCAATGCAGTGAGCCTGATGAGTTTCTATGCGGTGGAACGATATTAAATTCCAGCATGTTAATAAATGCATTCATGATTAAGGTATCAGAT
>JANSTV010061765.1:0-11904 GCA_027564135.1 Lestremia cinerea | reverse complement strand
ATTCAAAAGTTGTTGATTGAAAGTTTCACCTCAAAGCCAACACCCATCTACGGTCGACAATCGACACCATTCAATCTAGCGTCATTAATCCAATCCAATTCATTGCGCGACCAAAAATCACATTTAAGCATTATCATTGCGCGTCATGGTCATTACCATAATTCAAACAAAGCCAATCTTTTGTTCTTTCAATGAAAAATCATATTTTTTTCTGCTGTCTTTTTTTCTCAATTCTTTTTCTCCTTCGTTGTCGATTATTTTCATTGTTTGTTTCGTTCTGCCTCATCGAAATAGACTACATTAGATCGGGCGCCAGCACACATCCCAATCGGAATGTCTACGGCCCATCGACAACAGACAATGGACACCTGATGGTCATAACGAAAAAATTGACAAAACATGTGACCATAATTGCAAATTAAGAAAATCGTGAGAGAGAGAGAGAAAGAGAGGGGGAAAACAATAATAGAGAGCACCACTCAATCGAGTGAACAATGAATGAAAATTTGTCTTAGATTATTGATTTCGAAAATGGGAATAACCGTTTTCGGTGACCAGCACTTGAAATCCAATCATCTATTCAATGCTGGACTTGTCTGTCGCAGATGCTTCAAGACACGCGAAAATCACAAGCCTGTCGATCGACTTAGAGGCCTATTTGATGGAATCGAACCCAACAAATTCGATCAAGTTCGAAAAAGTATTCGAACAAGAACTTGTCCGAATCTGCTCGAATCTGCTTGAATCTCCTCGAATCTGCTCGAATCTGCTCGAATCTGCTTGAATCTGCTCGAATCTGCTCGAATCTGCTCGAATCTGCTTGAATCTGCTCGAATCTACTCGAATTTGTTTGAAATCACCCGATTTCCTTACAACAGGCCCTCCGAACAACAGCCACAGAGCTGGAGAGAGAATAACGCAGCAACCACAACCCACAACAATGAAATTATACTGAGCAAAAAGTATCGCATGTTTGATTTTCTTTCTTGTCGCGCTCATTTTGCTCAGAGCAGAAAAAAAAACCTATCAAACCAATCGAAGACGAATGGGAAAAATCTCGTTGAGAAATGAAACAAAAACGGCCATAATGAAACACCTTCAAAGTTTCGCGGTTCGTTTCATTTGACTGAGTGCTATTGTGATTTTTTTTTCTCCTTGTCGACTTTTTTGACGTTCCGTTCGACACTTGAATATTTCTTCCCTGTCAGATGATCGCGCTACAAGCAGCTTGTTATTCACAGAATCAATATTGAATAATATTCAATTTCAAATATTGTTCATTGGCTTGGTCATTTCGTCAAAGTCGTTGCCGAATCGATTATCGGCTGTTTGAATGCGAGACAGATCACCATGAAGTCGCTGCCTGGCTCACAATCAACGAGCACCAACCGGATAATTAGAAAACGACATGACGAATTGAATGAATCCACCTTGTAATATCGATAACCGTGCCATGATTGAATCTCAACTAGCCGAACCGCCGTTTGCCTATCAAAGTGGCTCAGATTCATCGTTGATGGTTCGACGAGGCGCATGGGGGTCAGAATGGAAATGAGATTTTCCGAGAAGCTATCATAATTCCGCCATTCGATGAATCGAAACCGAACCGTACAACACAAAGTTTCATCTTGACATTGATATTGGCGTGGCGGGGACTCCTGTTGATGCCAAACCAACGTACTGACTGGCACCGCCATAATAAACATTGGCGGAGATATTTGAAACATGAAAGTTACGATATTGTTGTTTATTGTGTCGTGCAGCCGGCACATTGATGCTTGATGCTTTTCGGGATGTTAAAGCATGCGGAAAATACCTTCAATTTCGATTGCAGCCAAGCGAAAAGCACCGAACGAATCTTGGAGAAGATGCTGATTTTTCATGACGACACAGAAAAAGTCGAATGGAAACGTGATTGGCTTTTAATGAATTTGATTTCTTCGCTTCTTCTTCTTCTTCTTCTTCTTCTTCTTCTTCTTGGTTTCCTCTTGGTTCATTCCGGGTTGCCGCTACAATTTGATTCTCTCTGGCATTTCTGCTGTGCACTTGCAGCGAAGCCAACATGAGCACGCTCCATTCAGCAGAACCACCGACTGGAGTTGTGTCATGAAAGACCTCTCGGCAATCGCCGATTGTGTTTGCCTTCCCAAAACCTTTTCACGACGATTTCGGTTCCAATGTGTGTTTGATCTGTGGCCGATTGGATTGCCGATGAAGAGATCGGGTCGGGTCAGATGTCTTCGTATCAATTTGAATTTTCAATTTCAATCGTCTCTCGTTCGCTATCTGATCCCATTTCATCAAACAAATCATTGTGCAATCGAATATTCATTCACACGCATCGCATCACCGCTATATCGCCTCAACCGAATGACGTTCCGAATCCGAATGGCCCGGCGGTGAGACGAGTCTCCGTAGGACAAAAGAGAAGAGAAAACAAAAATAAATATTCAATAATAACTTAACAATATCATTATTTCGAATGAAAATCGCCCGACGGCAATTCAATATTGATTTTTTACACATCTTCTTCGCGACGATGGCCGACAATCATTTTCATACGAACCGGCCGAGGCGATTCATTAAAAACAAAAAAATAAAAACAACAACAACTGAAAAATGAAATGGTGATGCAAGTGCCATTGTATGCGTATGCGATCGGCGAGATGGCTGGTCGGCTGTTATACAATGGGCTACTGGTTGCAAATGCCTGACTCGTTTCGGTGTGTCATTCCAAAACGGAATTACCACTCGCCAATGCGACAATATGATTATGCGGTGATGATCATTACACACCGCAAATGGCTGTGTCGATCGTATGGTGAACTGTAAATCCTTGCAATTTATCATAATTCGATGTCATTCGGCAATATTAATGTTCATTCGATTTGTCTTTGGGTTGTGATTCGCCATCGCTTTGCAGTCAATTCCATTTCGGGTTTTCTTGCATGGCGATCCGCTCACATTTTCCACACTGATTGCATTCCCGCTAATTGAATCGACAATTATGCAATAATCACCGGCCAATTCAACCGAATCCGAATCATCTCGGATGAATGTGCCAATTCGACCAAATATTGCAATTAAAAATCCACATCAATCAAATCCATCGGAATGAAATTCAGTTGTTTTGATTTTTAATTTTCTCTCTTCTCTCTCTCTCTCTCTCTCTCCCTCTCTTCTCGCTCTTTCTCTCTTTTGTCGGTTCTCCTCCTACTCTTTCTACTCCTTCTCCTCTCCCCTCGATCGAGATTGGAGCGCACATCGATGGCGAGCATCGCTGCGGCAAAGTGATCGAAAAACGACGAAGGAAGCCCCTATGAGCGCGAATCTTCCAGAAGAAGTAAAAAAGAAGGTTTTTTTTAGAAATGGCCAGCATGCAAAATTCTTTCTATCAGAAGTCTTTCGTTCGAAGCGAAGAACCAAACCCGTCCGAATAGAGTCTGATCAATTCAATGCGATACTAAACTACATTTCAAAACGTGATACCATTAATTTCTCAAACGATGCTAATTTCGGTTCGCCACTCTGCATTTCTAGATGGTGAGCCACGGCACAATCAAAGAGCTCGCTCAAACCAACTGGAATGGCGAACGCTAACCCGAACCATCGCGATATTCCCAATCAGATAATTGCTTTCCGCTGAAGATTCCATCTCAGCATTGTTGTTGTTTTCGGTTATTTATGCGACTGATGGTTTGATTCCATCAAGTTCCATCAACGTTGATACAATTTGTTAATTTTCATCAAAATGAGAAATTTGCATCGATTAATAATATCGAGACAGAAAAAGCAGCGACGAATAAAACCGTCGTCTCGCTATTCATAGCCGTCATTCTTGGCATTGTTAGAGCGAAAATATATGACTGTGGATGAATGGGTGCCACAAAAGACGCGTATTGCAACGATTCGTGGCTAACGACGTAGCTGTGGAACGTGCATGATTAAATGTTATGAGTTGCCGGGCGATATCAGTTACCGTCATTTATCATTCATCAGCAGCTATCGTGGTGAAGAGTGGACGAGAGAGGAAAAGGAGCGTGGCGAACGAGGCAAGCGAAAAAAATTGATTCGCCAAATCGATATATGTAAAATCATGCAAACACGCTGGAAATTCTGAGCGCTTGAGCCAAATGAGAGATTCCCATTATTGAATTGAACGCCGTTCAGCCGCAGACTATCGCGCTTATCGTTCATTGCGACATTTCTGTATTATTGTCGATTCAGATAACCGTCGGGAAAGCATTCGTTCATTTTTATCACGATTGAGTTGTGTCTGCGCACAGCAGACCGTTTGCTGTACCTGATTTCGTCTGTCGAAAGAAACAGCGGAAAAATACGACATCTCACGTTCATCGTCGTGAGCTTATGGTTGCTCCGAGAGAGTGTCTGGTGGCAATGCCAAGAACCAGGAGGACGTGTCGTCTCGTCCTGCCGGTGCCAGACGGGATATGAGCAAACGAGCTCATTACATCCGGTTGCAGATGGAAAACCACTACTGGCTTTCATTTCCAATCAGTTCGTTGAGCAAATGAGTGAAATTTCCATTTGATGGATTCACTTGGTGTTCGACCGACCAACGTATTCATTGAGTGCCCGATGCACGCGTGCGCCAATCATCAATTCCGACAGTTATGCATCCATCCACCGGCCACTGTAGAATTCACAATTCCGAAACAATATTACCTCAAAACAACGGCATGACCCAACGTTTCTCGAATATGATTTTCGAGTTGCATAACATCATCTACGGACAGATGAGTATGATGTTGGATGTGTCGAGTGATGCATCACTTGTGTCTCGACCACAGAAAAGCATTTCTCTGCTGCAATAACAGATAAAGGAAGATGATAAGTACGAAGTCAACAGAATGCACGTTGGTTGGAAATATGGAAGAAGACACTATTCGGATACACCTTGGCGATCGGTCTCTCACAACATACACACACATGCACCCAAACACACACATGCTCTCCCATACATACATGTGCGTTTCGCGAATCGTGATGCTTTCATATGTTAGGTAGCCGCATTGAAATAAATAGCAAATAGTTTTCCATGCAATGTCCGCATTTAAAATGATAAAACCGTTATTGCTCTCGTACGACGGTCGCCCGGTCACTGGCTTGTTTTCTTTTTTTTGTTTACTTGCGATTTGACTTGGCTGATCGTGTATGTGTATGTGTGCCCGACACAACAGCGGCATCAGCATATTTGCTCGAATGCATGGTGTGCATTTTATTGGAATTTATTCGTGTCGTATTTCCCTTATTGTGAGATCTCATTGAATCCACCATCGGTGTCTCGCTATTTTTTGCTATCAATTTGACCATTACGATTCAGTTATTTTATGTGGGAAGGACAATATGCATATGCGGAGGTTGATTTCGGCAGAGCAAGAGCAAATGAAGAAAATTTTTAGCCATTTTCTCGTAAATTGCATGTCGCCAAGACGAAGAAATGCAATGAGGAATACAGCGTTTACTTTCGGAAAGTCGATTAAATTGAAAAATCATCAAATTGTCCTCGAGCTTAATCCATTTCAGTGACAATGAATTTGCCCCGAAAAGCATTGACAAAATAATTAAAGTGGCCGCACACACTCACACCGCATATCGACGGACAAAACTGCAATCAATTTTTATTTCATTTTCATTACAACACTCGGACCCATGCATGCAATGCAGGCAGGCAGGCTGCTTTGGCAATAGCCCACGCTCGGCAATAATTTCGATTTTTCTCGGCGGTTTTTTTCTCTTTTCTCTCTCGCTTGCGCTTTGGTTCTTCCTGTTGATCGCGTTTTCAAGCTTTCCGTCCGTCCGATTCTGTATGCCGGTCATCATGTGACACGATGCAATAGCGATTGCGGTTTTCCCGTCCTTCCGCCGCCGCCTCTCTGCTGCCCGACCAGCACCAAACATTCTGTGCACATCAATCGCCTATTGAACTAGAATGAGATCAGTCAGCCAAACCAAAACCAATGCAGCCTCGCTTCGACCAGTCGTTTCTCAGCCAAAGTAAAACAGATATTGATGATGTTGCATTACTATTATTATTATTGTTATTATTATGCATTGCGGAACGTTATGTTATTATGTGATTTAATGCACATACATAACATTTTATTACATTTTTATTGAAGAGGCATTTGGTGTTTGGTTGGAAATCGAATGGAAACTTGTAATCGGAATGATGGTGGCTTTGGTTGATCGCAGCTCTTCCAGCGAACGTCACACCGGCAGAGTTGGTCGTCTGGAATCGTCGTCGTCATCATTGCAACTGGCGAGGCAAACCAATGCATTATTTTATCATTACAACAATGAATGTGTATGAAAATAATGTGTAACATCTAACATGATTTACAAAAGCGAACAAACGAATCGAGGCACCGCCAACGAATGGAGGCAAGAAAAAACGGAATGAACTCGAACCAACAGAAAAAATGAGATGAAGAAGAAGAAGAAGAAGAAGAAGAAGAAGAGAAACATTGAAACAATACCATAAATATAACGACGACACCAACACCGACGACGACGACGAGCAAACTGCTGACGAGGTGAAGCGCATTGAGGAGCAGAAGAAAACGAAAAAAAAAAAACAAAAAAAAATTGCTTTGCTTTAGAATTTAAGCAGCGTTTGGTGTTGTTACTGATGCTGTCGTTCAGTCTTGATCGCATCGCAGAGTAATGATTAAGGGCATCACAACATCCATCGTCATCAGTGTCGTCGTCGTCACCGCCGTCGTCGTCACCGTCGTCGATTTTTTCCTCGCTTTATCCGTTCCTTCTCCACGCCATTCGTTCGACGGTGGTAGCCGCAAAGTTGGCTCCATACCTTGAGCGTTCCGATACCAACCGCCAATACGGCAAACGATATGCAATTTTTATCTAGACGACGATTTGCTCGTTCGCTCGCTCATCTAGTTGTTAGAAAAATAAGCAGTTAGAGGTAATCACAGTAAGTCATCATAGCTGTAGATTTAGTATGAAGAATTGGTTGGACATTCGAATATTGAATGCACAAAGTGTTTGGAATGCGCCCAAGAAGGTGCTTGTGGAGCAAACACAACCGAAAATGTTGGCTGTCGAATGCAGGTCGCCGCACAAGATCGCACTCGAATCGTGCGGTTTCTGGACAGTTGGGCCAGACAATGAACGTCAACACTGATTTGTCGTGTGTGTGTGTGTGTTGCAGATTGGGTTTGAGGAGAAAAAACCGAGCGAAGAAGGAAAAACGAGCAAACAGAAACGACAGCAAAAATTGTCGATAAAATTGCATAACATTACGTGGGGCCCGAGCATGAGCGGTTTTTTGCTCTGTCAGGATCATTATCGTCGCCAGCAACGGTGGAATGTCAGCATCACGAAGAGCATTTCTTTTCGGTCGACAAAGCCTTTTCAGTTAACTGTTTATGCAATTGTCCCGAGAATGGATCCGGACTTGTCGACTTATGACAACCGCAAAATTCCTCGCGAAAGAAACGAAATGAATCTTCTGGTGGTGAATTGTCAAAAACCGTCTGAATTGAATGCTCGAAACTTCATCTGGCATTTCCGTCTCAGAATTTAAATGAATCGGTCGGCTAATCTTCGCATCGATTCGGGTGTCGTATAAATTCGCATTCATCAAAAAAGTCCCAACGTAAATATTTAAATCGGATAACATTGAGATATATTTAAACAAATGGTCGAAAATGTGCCGATGCTGGAAATGTAACGCTCGAAACCGGGACCGAATCGCTACGTCGATGATATATTTTTTGTTATCGAAAACGCTCTTGTCATCGAGCGATTGGCATAGAAATCGATCCGATTCATGATTGGTTCGCATCGGATTGCTATTTCGATTGCCCTTGGCGAATTAGACGAATGCGAAAACCAATGATTTTGTGCCGTTCCGACAGCATTACGCTGCCAGCAGAGATAATCCTTTCCTGAAAATCAACACAACATTGTTATCAAACAATGGAAACGCATTTCTTGTTAACGGCTAATTACAGCGATTATGAATCGAAAGCAACTCTATCGGAATGCATTCATCCAGAACAGCATTAAATCATAAATTTTCTTCGTCGGAATTTCCAAACAAGCGAACACGGCCAATAACAGCCGAACCAATTCAAAATGGATGGAAAAACATGGGAAGAACCAGACGGAAATTGGTGTAATTTTAAATGCTGGAATCGCAAACAAAACTCATACAAAATCGATGGTGGATTTTCTTTTCATTTTGATTTTGGATTTTTTTCTCTTTTTTTGCGCATTTTTCTCGGTTTTTTTTTTCATTCATTTTTTTCGCGTTTTTTTTTTTCGTTTGTTTCGTCGGAATCGCACAGAACTCAGGCAAAGCAATAATAACGCAGCTGTAATAATAAGATGTCGAACGTAGTGAACAAGTAAATAGTAACAAAAACAACAACAAAATGAATGAAATGGATAAAACAAGAAGAAGAAGAAGGAAAAAATATGAAATTGTATGAAATTTTCTCGAATCGCGTTTCTGCGCCATTTAAAGGTATCAATTCAAACAAACGGTCACAACGGCATTCGATCAATCGATCCAACGGATCGTAATTATAGCATCGCATTCTGTTTTATATGATCGATTTTGATCTGAATTTGCAGAAAAAGAAAGAATTTGAAACGGTTGACCGATTCGAATGTGGTTGAGAGTGACGGCGGGAACTACCCGAAAACTGGAGGGATTTGAGCCTCATTCAAAACCAACCCGATCTCGGTCCTTCTTCCGAAGTTCCATTCTAGACTCACGTTGGTTTGAGGTGCTTTCAAGCGGCAGGTTGAAAGCAACGCTGAAACATTGTCAAGTGTAGCCATCGACTCCGGCGTCGTTCATCATTATCGGCAACACGAATTACGCATCGGCGGGGAACGCATCAATCGCAAAATCAATAAAGTGAATGAACGCTATAGTTGCACTTGACGTATGACGGTTGTTGACAATTGCCATGGAATAATTCCAAAGTCTTGATGTGACGACCCCGCCCCAAATTCCCCCCGCGATCTCCCCAACCATTGGCTCATTCCGTGCGGCAGTGCACACCACTCACTTCACCAAATACGTTCAATGCACGTGTTTAAGTAATTATTTTCCCTTTGAAAGCTTTTCCCAGATTCTCCATGCACGATTTCATTGTTCAGAGCAATTTTTTCGTTGAATTTGACTCAAACGACGATGACGACGGAAAAATTATGTTTCAGTCGCGATTCCTAATGAAGCGCATTCTGAAATGATATACGTGCATATTGTCAGTGAATGGGTGATTTCGGTGATTTCCCTTTTACACACGACAATTTAGGCAGGTTCTTTCAAGCACACACACACATACCCTCACACACACACACACACGCATAGAGTGGATGACACACAAACCATCATTGTAACAGCTTGACGCACCGAAGCAATCACAGTTTTAATTTGATGGTGGCCAAGTGCAATAAATTGGGGAGTGCTGCCGTAATGACGCATGCGAGACCGTTGTTGTGTGTTGTATGCAAGTTGTCAACAATGTTGGTTGTGGTGAATGCGCTGGAGGTAATTGTCGAATGGAAAATTGTGAGGGTGAACCTCGACACAGGTTCCACCAATAAATGCAAAATGAAAGAAAAGCACCGTATCTGACAGCCGACAGCTAAAAGAAAAATTGAATAAAAATAGGGAGAGAAAGAAAGGAAAAGAGTGAAAGAAAGAGAAAAACAAGAAAAAAAAACTTTGGATGAAAATGATGCGAATACACAAAACAATGAGGTATTTTCACGTTCACGTTGTAATGGAATGGAATGGAATGGAATGAAATGGAATTATTGTCATTAAAGGTTCATACAGTTATTCTCGACGACCAGCCATTCGCTGGGAACACGCAACATTCACTTTATCTCTGTTGTTGACCAAATTCGTACGCTTTCTGTCTTTCCATTTCGATTCATCGCAGGATATTCCCGTTCGGTTCGGTTGTTCTCGAATCGAAAGTGATTCGCAGAGTGACGGACTGTTTCATGAATATCCGAATGGCATATTCGCCTGGCCTGGCCAGTTCATTTACATTGCATGCAAGTTCCCAATTTTCCACAGTAAATTGCTTGGCCTCGCCTTCTTTGTACCCAATCGGCATGTTTTATTCATTTGAATTTGGTTCTATGCGCTGTGGCCATTCCATTCATCGATCATCCGGCGCAGTCGTTATCGATGCGGTATTCATCCTTCAACTGTCGCTGCATCTGCTATCATCGACTCACATCGCCATTGCATTCATTTTGCCCGGAATGACGTTTTCTGTATCTGTTTCTGCCCGAGCATGACTCCACCAAAATCGTTTCCAGGTCACCTTGTCTCCACAACTAACATTCGTTTTCTCGCCATTTTCTTTGCAGGAACTGAAGGAGAGCTTCAACTACGGTTTATTTTGTCCACCATCGAATGGCAAAGCTGGAAAATTCCTCGATGAAGAACGACGTCTCGGCGATTATCCTTTCAATGGTCCTGTAGGTTATTTAGAGGTAAGTCGCGCCCGTAATTCTCGGGTGAATAATCAAGAATGACAGAGGAGATGAGCGAAATAAACGATGTGACCGAAACGACGACGATTGAGCAAGAGTGTTGGTGTTGTCTTAAACCGAATCGAGTATTAAGTCATAAATTTCATTAGCGCGATGAAACAAGACGAAGCGAATGACGCATTTGCTGGTGCACTGGGTCGGATGCAGAGAAGACGAAATAAGAGAGCGTTGTGTTGGGCAAAAGCCGCGAAAATGCGAGAAAAATGTTGAAATCCATTCGCGCCAAGATAATAATTTACAAAACATATCGTAAATCTATCATAAAGCCACAAATCATTGTGAGGTGTACGGCATAAACGTTTTCATTGGAATCGATTTTCGTTCGTCCCAGTGAGAAAGAGGCAGCCTTTCAATGGTCGACTCGTTGGGTTAGTTATTTCGCACTTGGATACAACCAATAACCATTGAGCTGGTCAACTGCATTCCGAGTGAGACATGGAATGGCATGGAGATTGCAGAATGTGAACCATTCTTGGTGTATGCAATGCCATCATTCTCCCAAAATCCCAAAATAGAGGGTGGGCTCGACTCATTTGGCTCGAATTCGTCAATCGGCCTTCAATTTCCCAAACGTAGCTTATCTGTGATCGATGGAGCTCGGGCCAAATCGGAATCAACGAGACAAACAAACAGTCAAACCATGGCCATGGCTTCTCCTCCCGAAAACTGCCACTGTGGAACACTCTCTCATTCGTTCGCTCGAATGCCAAATTGGCCAATTATTATTTTCACACAAAATGCCACATGTAATTTTCATCCGAAAATAAATTGAAGAACAAATCATTGACTGGCCCCTCCACGTCCCCAAATCAACGATGACTAATCCATCATCGTTGCACAACAACCTGAGAGAAAAATGGTAGCAAACGATCCGATGCGAACTTGAATTCGTCAAATCAGCATCGCATCGGACACAATATATGGATAATTTCGTGCATTGAAGTAATTATTGTGATGATGATCCATTCCTCGATTGGGAGTCTCATTGAAACAAAGGTGCGCACATCCAAGACAAATGGGAATCATTCCATCGGTAGTCGTTGCGAGTTTGATCGTCCACGCGTGCTTTGGTTGTGACTGTGGCCATCACATTCGGACGATGCATGGAATTTTTATTTCGCAAAAAAAAAAAAAAAAACGTTTGTTTCCATAAATTTTTCCGAAGCAAACACGAACGACGCGCTAAAGCACACAGAGAGACGCAAGAATGAAAAAATTTCAGTAAAAGCTCAATTCCAAATCAACTCATAAGTTATTACGAGCATTATAAAAGTGTAATTTATTGATTTGTTTGATTGTTTTGCTGCGATTATTACGGTACAAAAATGT
>JANSTV010061743.1:0-11906 GCA_027564135.1 Lestremia cinerea | reverse complement strand
GCCACAATTTGAAATGCAGCTTGCTTCAAAATCGATGGCTTTTGCTCACTCATTTTCTTTTGTCGTCAATTTATCACAAGAGTCAAGTCCAAAATGACAAACGAAATGAAACCGTTGTGCTTGTCACAGTCGTTTGAAGGGCACATCTAATGTGAAATATCATGGAAATTTATTGCCGACCGTAAGACGCTTGAGAAAAACTTCAAATTCACGAGAAAAAAAACAATGTATATCAAAATTTGAAATTGTGACGGCGCACAGCACACATTATCACTCTCGTAGACGGGAGCTCTCAGTTGCTAAGACGAACGGTTATGACTGATCGCTTGTAGTTCGAAACTGGAACGCGACCTGCGAATTTCCAAATGCAAAAGATAATCGTCATCGGTTCTATTATCAACGACTCGTAAACCGATCCTCAATCAGATGTCTCGCACGATATGCACGACGTTGTTTGTTTTGTTGCTGTTGATCAAACGGCCGTCTCTAATCCACATTTTTTTGTTTGTTTGTTTGTAAATCATTCATTTCATGTTGTTTGTTTTGAATTTAATTAAAACGCAATAAAGTTTTATCAATTCGGATGGAGTGTTTCACGCCATTTGCAATGGAGCTTCGATGAGTGATTTTGGGGGCTTGCCAGGGTTTGGGAGGAAAAGGAATTCAAGCGATATTTTTCCAGTTCATTCATTCACCTGTAAAGACTTCAGGTGAGTGAGAGACGAGGTAACGCCACCTCTGGGAGGTCATTCGAATCAAAGGCATCCCTGAAGAAGAACTACTCCTTCAAATGATCCATTTCCCAAGACGGGGCTCTCAAACCAAAAATAAAAACATCATCCAATCGAAAGCGCCCGAAATCGCCGCTTAAAAACTTCAAATTTTGAATCACCCTGTAACGTTTTGTTGATTTTTTTGTAGAATTCAAAGATGGCTGACATCGAATGGCAGAAGAAATCAGCTGGTTAAATTTGTCATAGAGCATCGCATTGCACACAAACGCAGATTCCAATCGAGAAACGAATTGGAAAAAGCGAAGAAGAGAAAACAGAAAGAAAATTTTAAAAAAGTCGAGAAAAGAAAAGAACATCGACAAAGATAAGGCAAACTCCCAGCGTTAACCGAAACGAAATTGTCAAGCGAATTTTAAGTGGAAATTGATTGAGTGTTTGCTTTGTAGAGTGAATTGTCATTTTGGTGAATAAGGAAGTGCATTGTGCTATTGATTGATCGCGCTGCGGTGACCGATTTATCGGGCACGGCCATCGATTGAACGCAGTTTTCTGGTCATTTGTGATTTTCGATAAAATTCATCGCAAATCACGAATGCACGAGAAAATGATAGTGAAATGATTCGAAATGGGGTCACAAACTGTGGAAATTCTTCGTCAAGGTGTTTGGGCCTCACTGACTGGCGGATGGTTTTATGATCCACACCAGAATGTATTCTGCAACGCAGTGCATTTGTATTTATGGTTATTTCTGCTGTGCGCTCCATTCGTCACATATTTGGTGAGTGAGTGCTCCAATCGATGGAGCATCTGTGAACAATGTTGTTGTTGCTCTGGCTGTTGTTGTTGGGTCGGTGATGGTGGCCGTCATGTTACTTTGGTCATTTTTTCGAAATGGTTTTGTGTCAAAGCGACGGCTATTGCAATTCATTGCGAGAAACCGTTGTGCGTATTCGACATTTTTGAGATTGAGGTTATGGCATGGTGACGTGACATTGATTGAAAACAATGTACCGTTATTTCATTTCATTCAATAATATTTCGAATGATTGGCGAATTGCGGTGAGACCGGTTCATTGTTGGACATAATTTTCAAAATGAAATTTCTTTTCAGTATTATCCACGAACCATTGCAACATGGGCCTTCTACTGTTTCTCGACTGGTCTTATGATCGCAACGTTGAAATTGATCAATTTGGCGTTGCATGTTATGTACGATAAGGCACAAATAATCTCCGATGGGAATCTGAAGAAATCAAATAAAAATCTTAGGGAAACATCCGGGTGAGTTGAAAGTTAGTCTGTGAAATGGATCGATTTGAACCTCTCTCTTTGGAATAGGAACGAAGATGGCGGTATTGAACTCCAAATACTCGGCGGGGCTGCAAGTGGTGACCCATTGTCGGGAACATCTGTGGACAATAACAATAGCAATGGGATAAGCCAGGCGAATAGTGCTCTGTCGTTCGACTATCCGGAGCAGGTGACCAGCACGATAGGTTTGTGAATGCCGAGATGATCAAACACGAACCGATAGACTCACGAAAATTCTCGTTTCAGATCTGAAAGTGGACGTTCATCGAAAAAACAGCTCTGAGTCGAGTGACAGCATAGCCGGTCAATGTGCGAAGGGCACCGCTCATTCGTCAAGTGTCGCAATTCATGGCTCGGAACTGTGTCAAACCGCCCATTATCGACAATCGCTAAAAGTGAAATCGAAATCCGAAGATGCGACGACAAGCAAACGTAGTCCCATATCAGAAGAGGACGATCTAAGTGGTGGCATCAGTGCCTCGGCCAATGCCAGTGTGAAAAGTGACGAACACAAAGATAAATTTGCGGATTTCGATTCGGTGTGCATTCGACATGATCAGCAGCACAAGAAGCGTATGCGATCGAAATTACAGAGGCAGCAATCACTCGATTCGGAACAGGTGGGCTTGGCTTATGTGGCTGAGCATCGAGGCAGTAGATTGCAAAGGCATCGCAGCACAGACAGTCACGATGAGCATCGGCATCGATATCATCGGCATCATGGATATTTCCATCACGGTCATATGCAATCGCTGGCCCCAGAGCCGATTTACTTGGAGATGAATTTCACCACCAAATCGGAGCTAACCATTGAGAACATCCCAAATGACAACACATCTAAGATGTACATGATTCAGAAGAAGACACCGATGCGAAAGGACTCGACATCCACGATGTCAGCTATTCAATTGCCGACGACGAGCGCGGCTGGCGGAAGTGGAATGATAACATCGTCATCATCAAGACTGCGACGTCATTCGAACACCACCGGCAGAACGCTGCCTGCGTCGATGATGTCAGTGCGTCGCATCAAAAGTACCGCCTTGGAGACATGTTGTCCCCAGCCTTCCGTTTCGAATTTATCACCTCATCCGAATAGCGTGGAAACGATAGGCGGAAGGACCCTTCGGAATCCTCAGCATGCGGTTTTGCCACCGCCGAGCAAGTCGTTGGTTCGCAATCCACATTTTAATTTCTTTCCGAAAGGACATGGTGCTACTTCAAGTGATATGGTCTATCCGGTGATCGCTGAAACGGCAGACGAGAAAAGCATGCACGATGGTTTCATTTTGGATAGTGAAAGTGACGATGATGACGGGGATGGTGGTGAAGATGACGACGATGAGGAAAGTGCTGACGATGATGAGGATGATGATGATGGGGACAATAGCAAGAATCTTGCCAGCGGTACAACATTGAGACCGCGCAAATCAACGACCAGTGAATCGGATCTTGATCGACCTGCACTTCAATCAACCGATTCGGATACCGAGAACAATGGTTCACGATCGCCATTATTGGATGTCAAATCGAAATCAACAAGTTTTATCGCGAGTGGCAACAAGTCGACGGAATGTGATAGGAAATCAAGTGCGCCCGAAGACATAAAGCCGCCGGGTGAAAGTGATAGTGCAAATGGTGCCTGTGGCGGTGATGAGCTGAATGTGCAGCCATTGAATGCGAATACCAAAAGTGAAGATTCCGGGTGTCCGTCAAGTGATTGTGACCAGGCGAGTGCCAGTTCAAAGGATATGCTGCTTACGAAAGATCAAAAACCAGCCACGACGGACAAGCATTGGCGGGACTTCAATATGGACTCGAACAATATTAGTGTGGATGTGACTGATCCCGGAGAGGGCTCATCGAAAATGGCCAATGCCAAAGCGGAAGAGCGCAAAGACTCGAAAAATCTGGGTGCGATACCGAAGACACGATATTATCGGTATGACAACATAGATGCGGCCAATGATGTGATTGAGAAACCAGAAGTACCCTCGAAAGCCCTGAGCCGAGCCTCGTCGTCAAACTCGTTCAGTGGCGGAAGCTACGATTTCGTTGATCCGCGTCAGCAAGTCGAAGTGTTGCATCAAACGAAAGACGGATGGATTCTCCAAAGTGCCTCGACAGCCAACCCGATATTGGCTGCTCAACGCGGTGAACCACCTCCACTCATTCCCATCTCTCAGATGCGTCACGAAAACATCTTTCCGATAACACGCAAACCGTATCTATGCCTGCGCTACGATCATCGGCCATACCATCCGAAATTGCGCGGATCGACGCGAAGTCGTCGACAGAATTCTTCGATTGACACAACGGCCAGTAGCCGTGATGAGGATAATTCGTCAACGACAGCGGCGGCCGGAGGCAGTACCGGTCATAGCGTCAACGGAAGTGGTTGGGATTTTGAAAATATTGAAATACAGGAATCGATCAATACGTTGCTCATCCAGGAGTTGATGGAGAACGAGTACGCAATGCCCACCGAACGATCACTTCAATCAACCGGCACACGGACCGGCATCAATCGTATCGCCGGCTTTGGTGATTCGATATTTTGGGGTCATTACAATTTACCCGCCGAAAAGCAACCCCAACCGAAGCGCTACTACAAATTTCCATTCAAATGCTGCGGCAAACACGAATTGAAAATCTCAATGGATCGTCTGCAGCTGTTGGCACTGTTCGATCGAGACTTTGGCTGGTGCCAGACCATTTTGGCCATCGTATTAGCTGCCTTGGTTTCAGTGCTGGGCTCGATAGTATTACGATTAGGTTTCTACAAGGACATCTTTGCCTTCATCTACTGTTTCGTCATCGCTGGCAGCCAGTTTTCGCTGTTGAAGAGCGTTCAACCGGATGCTGCATCGCCAATTCATGGATTCAACAAAACGGTGGCGTATTCTCGACCAATTTACTTTTGTTTGTGTTCATCGCTGCTGATTCTCGCCTATCATCTATCATCTGGCACGACGTCAGCCCCACCAGAAGCGCTGACACTCTTCGGATTGCCGTTCGTTCCTAGAAGTTTCTTTCACATTGCCTATCACATGCTGTCCATCATTCTGCTATTGTTCCCGGTGTTCTTCAGTTTCGGCCTCTTTCCGCAGATCAACACATTCCTGATGTACGTTCTCGAACAAATCGACATGCACATCTTCGGTGGAAATGCCGTTTGCAGTTTGCTTTCAGCATTTCTAGGTGTTTTTCGTTCTATCCTCGCTTGCTGTGTGCTGTACGGATTCGCCTTCGGTGGCCTGTCTGAACCAAGAGCCACACAACACGTACTGTTTTCATGCTTTTGCGGGCTTCTCATTGCCACAGCATATCATTTATCACGCAGTGCAAGTGACTTTACGCATATATGGGGTTTGATTAAATCCAGTTTCGCAATTCACGCTGACGACGATGTGGATGACCTGAAACACCCTCGAAAGGAGGCGACCCCGAAAAATGAATCTTCGCAAACGGTGAACAATGCTTCTCGAACGATTTCGAATGAGAATGTTGAGCACAGCACGGAAGATGATGGCCGCAGTGTGAAGACTGAGACGAAGAGCCGTTTCAACAACCCATTGGATCAGTCAGCTGTCACCGATGAAGAGTTGGAGGATCCGCTTCCGCTGAAGCTCCGTAACACCGTCAATGCTCGCCTCAAGAACGATTGTCTCGTCTGCACGGTGGCCGGCGTGCTAGTGTTTGCACTGCACAGTTCAACAGTGTTCACCGTACTGCAGCCAGAGTTGAATCCGATCCTCCACACATTTGTCATCGTTCTTGGCTTTCTGTTGCATTACATCGTGCCGCAGATGAGGAAGTACTTACCGTGGCTGTGCTTTGCAAAGCCACTCCTGCGTCAGAACGAGTTTGGAATGTATGAGAGTAGCGAGGCGGCCAAGATTATGTGGTTCGAGAACATGTACATGTATCTTTGCTTCCTCGAGCGTAACGTCCTCTATCCGCTGGTGTTCCTCAGTGCGTTGACCTCTGATTCAGCGGCCATTGTACAGAAGTTTGGAGTTGGCTATGGTGCTTTGATAATCGTCGTTTGTGGATTGAAATGTGAGTTGTTTCAGGAACCTGTCATTCATTGTCGTCTTATTTTCGATTCTTCTCGACAGGTGTGCGAAACTCATACTCCGATCCGGCCAGCCAGTACTTGATACTGCTGTTCTCCGTGCTGTTCTTTAGACTGGATTACAGTTCCGCTAGCGAGACATTTCTGGTTGACTGCTTTGTGGTCGCGATCATTTTCAAAAAGGCTTGTGAATTTTTGTTGAAGGTAAGTTGGAGCACCCTCCTGTTGAAGATTGGATTTCAAATGAGTTCTCTTTCGATTTTTAGCTTCAATTTATCGTGACGTACATCGCACCGTGGCAAATAACTTGGGGATCCGCTTTTCACGCATTCGCACAACCGTTCAGCGTACCGCATTCAGCGATGCTGTTCCTCCAGGCAGCAATCAGTGCTGTTTTGTCTACTCCACTGAATCCGTTTTTGGGTAAGCCATCTTTTTGAATACTCTTCGATCATCTCTTAACTCTAACTAATTCACAGGCAGTGCCATATTCTTGACATCCTACGTGCGTCCCATCAAGTTCTGGGAACGTGACTACAACACTCGACGCATCGATCACTCGAACACTCGATTAAGCTCCCATTTGGAACGCGATCTGGGTGCAGACGACAATAATTTAAACAGCATTTTTTACGAGCACCTGACCAGATCATTACAGCACTCACTTTGTGGTGATTTGCTGATGGGTCGTTGGGGCAACGTCAGCCAAGGCGATTGTTTCGGTGAGTTTGATATTCCTTCTCACCGCCCGAACCGAGTCTCATTGATTTCTCTTTGCAGTGCTCGCTTCCGACTATCTGAACTGTTTGGTCCACATTGTCGAATTAGGCAACGGCCTCTGCACATTTCAAATGCGCGGCTTGGAGTTCCGTGGAACGTATTGTCAGCAGCGTGAGGTCGAAGCCATTTCTGAAGGGGTGGCTGAGAACGATGGGTGTTGTTGCTGTACGCCCGGTCATTTGCCGAATATGTTGAGTGTGAATGCCATGTTTTCAACTCGATGGCTCGCTTGGCAAGTGGTGGCCTCGCAATACGTTCTCGAAGGATATTCAATCACCGACAATTTGGCACAGGCAACTCTACAGGTGTTTGAGTTCCGTAAAGTGCTCATCACTTACTATGTGAAGGTATGTTGAAGACTTCTCCCGCGTTGAATCGATTACTGAGAATTTCCATTCCTCACGCAGAGCATCATCTACTACACCATTCGATCACCGAAACTACAACAATGGCTGCAGTCACAGCCCATCCAAGAGGCTTTGCATCCGACTCTCGATCGACAATTCGTCGATTTGGATCCGATTTTCAATCACAATTTGGATGAAGATTTTGATTTTCGATCATCGGGCATAACTCGATCCAGTTTCTGTTCGGTTTACATGAATTGGATTCAGTTTTGTAATGGAAAGCGTGTGGAACAGCAGCAACAGCAAAAAGCGCAAGCATCGCAGCAGCAGCATCAACATCAACCGGGCGAGAGTAGCGACGGCACACCGGCCGCTTCTAAAGGGGCATCGCCGCGATCCTCGACAAATCCAACACCGTCTCCGCGCAACACGAAGGCATCCAGAAAAGCAGGCAGCAAACAGACTGATGACGACTGTAGTGAAATCGTGAGTTTCCCCAAGAATTTTCCTTTGAAGACAATTAACCGCCATTTTCTTGCAGAATCGAAAGTCGCCTGTCATCTCGCTATTGCTAGCACTAGGATTGCTAGCTCGTCGAACTCTGGCCACAGCCACTCATACGCACAGTTCATTGTCCGGCGTTGAATTCTTTCTGCACGGGCTGCATGCGCTGTTCAAAGGCGATTTCCGGATAACCTCTCAACGAGACGAATGGGTGTTCGCTGACATGGATCTGTTGCACAGCGTTGTTGCACCGGCGGTGAAAATGTCACTCAAACTACACCAGGATCACTTCCTTAGTCCCGACGAGTACGAAGACCCAGCGGCGCTATACAGTGCCATATCAACGCACACCAAGGAATTAGTCATATCGCACGAGGCTGATCCGGTTTGGCGAAATGCAGTATTGCGCGGTGCCCCGAATCTTCTAGCTCTGCGTCACGTCATGGAAGATGGCTCCGACGAGTACCGTCTCATTCGGCTGACTAAGCGTTTCCTCAGCTTTCGCGTAATCAAACTGAATCGGGAATGTGTGCGAGGCCTTTGGGCGGGTCAGCAGCAGGAGTTGATCTACTTGAGGAATAGAAACCCCGAACGAGGCAGCATTCAGAATGCCAAACAGGCGCTGCGGAACATCATCAACTCATCATGCGATCAGCCAATTGGGTATCCCATCTACGTCTCCCCACTGACCACCTCCTACGCGGAGACTAACGAGCAGGTTTGCCGAATAATTGGTGGCGCCATAACTTTGGAGAAACTGCACAAACTCGTTTTGAGATTCTGCCAACGTGTGCGACAGAGATGCCGAGAGGGTTGCAGTAGTGGATCGGCCACCTTGGACACGGAAATGGGCGAGGTGCCCGGCGTATATTACAATGCACCAACGCCGAATAACACACTGTCCGGCACAACTGGCACACTATCGTACGGCAGCCAAAGTCTCTCGGGCACCGGGAATCGAGGTAGTTTGGCCAGCATGAGCAAACCGAGCAGTTCGACGTTGCTAGCCGGGTTTTTAAATCGCGATCGTGAGACATCCGAACGTGAGCAACGAGAGGCCGGAGGTGATCGGGCGGCTGGCGGGGCAGGAGCATTCCGCAAGAGAAATTCTGTGATAACAAAAGCTGAACGAGAACGACGAGCCACCTTTCCGGTGGCGAGTAGCAGCACAGCGGATGCGATGGCTGGCAAAGACGTAATGGGCAGCACAGCATCTGGCTTGAAACAGCAACTCAGCCAAGATGCTTGCGGGCTAGCGGTGATATCGACTTCATCAGTGATGACCCACGGTGCACCTCAATCAAGCCAACGTCCAAACAACTCATTGTCATCGGGGAATCTTAGTTCGAGAAGCAACAAGATGTTGATGATCAGTGCTGATCGCAAGTCTCGATCGGAAGAACGACAAATGAGTCGCGATAGGGATCATGATGATATTCCAACGATCACGTTGAACATTCTGCCGCCACCACCGCCACAGATCGCCTTGAAGCGGAAAGTGATCATCGTGGATGCGAGCGAGATCTACGACTGCCTAGATTTGGGACGACGCATTGACGTGTGTTGGCCGAATGAACTCATGCGTTCAGCTGGTGGACGGTCTTCTTGGAAGGATTGGTCGCCACTCGAGGGTATGGTCGGATATGTTGTCCACTATTGGCAACCGAACCATCCGGATATTTACTTTCGCTCGAATTTCAATCGAACTTTGTATTTGATTCAAATCGCCGATCGATTCGTTCCAGTCAGCGAGAATGGCATCAAAGAGTACAACGTGCTGGAGGAACGATTCCGCATTGTGCACATTCCAAAGGACGAACTGAGGCTCAGCGAGACGCTTGACGAGGTTTCATTGGTGGAGGAGGAGAATGAAGAGGGTGCTTCGATGAGCGAGGAGCTGGGACGAACAACAGCAGAAGTTATCGAGGAAGTCGATGAAATATCCAAAAGTGAATCACCTGATTCGATGGAACGCAGTGTTTAGACAGAGTTGCTTCATCAAACAGTGCAATGTTAAAATCATATTTAAATGTTGGCGGACGCCGCCAAATCGGTAATTGTAGATAATTTGACAAAAGACAATAGCCTGTAGGTAAATTCGTAAACGGCGACGCGGATGATACATAGCTCTAATCAAACCAAAGTGTACATATAATGAAATCGTGTGAAGGAACACAGTTTGTTAAAAGAAATCTCGTATATTTTCTCATAAATCGAAAGAGTGGATTCGAGCCGTGGACGCCGAGCAGGTGGTCCGATCATTTCAACGGTGATAATTCACAACCAAATACTGAAATTAGAACAAATATGAAACAAAATCATGGTGTCGAATGCACTCGGAGTATGTCACTTGTCGCGGTACATACTCGATCATGATCAATTCTGAGGAATCATTTTGTTTGTTTTCGTTTCCAAAATGATTTTTCCATCCGCTTATTTTTCACTCGCGAAACGAACGGGCAAAGAATTTATTATTTTTATTTTAATATTATTATTATTATTTTTTTTTCATTTTATATTTGAAAAATTTGTGAATGTTGAGACAAGTTGAAACACAAGCAACAAATCTTAGATGAATAAATTGGATGGAAGATTTCGAGTCTTCGAATCGAAACTGGATTTATTTGGTTTTATTTATTTAGTTTGGGTGGCAGGTTGTGTATTGGAGGAAATGGAGGTGGGAGTAGCCATTGGAAATGGGTGGAGGTCGTTCTGCTGCCTTTTCTACTTCTTGCTTCACACAGCTGGCTTAGTGGCAGTCCAATCTGAATGGGAATGAAATCGATGGACTCGACGCATTCGAACCTCAATAATCACTTCGATAACATCGGAAGGTGTTCGATGGAAACGCTCTCATTTTCGTCGTATTAAAAAACAACGTTGTTTTTTTATTTTTTAAATTGACAGATTCGCTATAATTCGAATGACAACGTGCTCAACTCACCTTCACAATTTTCGTGCAATGCAGTGATTCATTGCTTCACCTTTCAATTGCATCGAGTGCCACCAGCGCAAATATCAAAATGTCAATGACACACCGCAATCCAGTCACATGTTAATTCGGCTGCAGAAATATTCTCGTATCTTATATTTCGCAAAAATTACATCAAAAAAATAAAGAAAAAGAAATGGATCAAAGAATGATCATTGCCAAGCATATACTCCCGATCAATGCGAACCATGCTAACTCCCCATCGGAAGGCTCGCTCTTATCACCACCCGCCGATAACCCCGATGATCTCGGAAAAAAGCACCAAATGTCAACCCACATCAAAACACGCTCAAATTTCTCTCATAAACATTTATTTAATTTTTTCATACAAGAAAAAAAACCAAAAACAAAAATGCCATCGCAATTGCATTCCGCATGGGAATTCCAACGCGTTGAATAAGACACACGCAATTTGGTCACAGTCGCAAGTGTGACATGCATCAATAGGAAGTCACTTAGCCCCGAATTTACTTAAAAACGAAAAGATAAAATTTTCTAAAACGATCTTCGGCCTCATTCGGCTAGCGATCACGGATCAATCAACGCCAATCGATCAGCCGAAAAAACCAAAAAGGCAGATCAACAGCATCTTTAAGTCGCCTTGCGTTTATTGATCTTTCGTGGGTTTTCGTAGCTTCTCAATGAGATTTTCAATCATTGTGCCGTCAACTAGGCCGATGAATTTGTCCACAACCACCCCATTGCGAAAGGCCAACACAGCTGGAACAGCCTTCACCTCGAATGTGTTGACCAGGTCAATGTTTGACTCAACATCGACCACAGCGAGATCGATATCATCCATTGGCTCCAGCAACTCAGTCATTTTTGGAGTAAGAATTTTACCTGAAAGCAAACGAGATCATTCATAGCGAGCGATCAAGACTGCACGATCCCCATCAGACTCACATGGATCGCACCATTCCGCATGAAAATTCACAATCACTGGCTTTTCACTGTTGACAACCTGTGAAAACAAGAAAACAAAAACGTTTAAATGCTGATCATTGATCGGTAATGAATTGAAGTTACTTTTTGATCAAACTCGTAGTGATCTTTTATGACAAAACGTTTAGATGTGACCGCTGATAACGACAAGGTCTTCCTCAGTGTGCATTCGGCTATGCATGATGGTATTTTCAAAACACGCAACATTATCACTT
>JANSTV010061732.1:0-11907 GCA_027564135.1 Lestremia cinerea | reverse complement strand
AAATTATTGTGTTTAAGAAATTCGTTTTCTTTTTTTAGAAATAAATAGACGTACTTCCAGTGGACGAATGAAATGCCTTGTGTTTTATTGGAATTTGTTTTTTTTTTAGTTTTTTGAAAAGCTGACCTCCTGACGCTCTATTTTCTGGTGGGTGCCGCCTGGAAGAGAGTCGATGGAATTTAAAGAATCTTGATCTTGAACGTGAGAGGGTTTCGTTGACTTATCTAATGTCAGCCCGTGCGATCCGAGACGGTGGAAGCCCTCGATGACAACATGCACATTCGCGGTGGATCCTAGAAAGTATAGGTTGCGTCAATCAGGTGGGAGAGGAAAGTTCGTTAGAGCGTTCTCGTGGCATATGGTATGGTCGAGGAGAACGAGGGGTTGGTTCGAATGGCATCAGTCGATTTGGAACTGGATCAATCAGTCTTATTTTCGTTACTATCTGATTGATCCAAACTGATACGATGGATTCCGAAACAACAAGCTGATCAAAGCTGTGTAATGATTCTTGCATTCGCCAATGAACCAGAAATGACCCTGCGATGACTCTCAATCTGTCTCAGAGCTCCAAATTAATCTGATTGAAAGTTCATCAATGTCAATCAGGCTCACATTAATACATCTGATTGTTCCATTGAACGCTGTCTGCGAGTCAACAATTACAACAACAATGATGCATCAATATCTGTCTGATGCGATTTACATGCCAATTTGAATGGAATAATGACATTCGTGTCAGGTCAAATTCAGCAAATGTTATTTTTAAACATTTTCACAATCGATTCCAAACGAATTCGACTGGCTTGCAAGCATTGCTAATGCACTCAAATGAATCGAATCGAATCGAATAATTACCCAAGCAATCTGGTGATATTCATCGGAATAATTTGCGAAGAAATATCCAAAAACATGGTCTACTTGTGAAATGTTGAAAGTAAGCACAAAAATATTGCCCAATCGCACTGAAGAGGGTGACAGAACGAACGGTAAACCGTTGAATGCGGTAGCGGTTATTCATTGTTTTAGTACAGAATCGACTTCATGCGAGCAGGAAATGAAATGAAATTCGATCGTTTATTGTTGAAATTTTTTTTTTAATAAACTTCGACCATTCCATTTTTAAAACAAATTTTCTCGTTATTGTGATGCAACTGATTATGAAGGCGGACACGGTAGCGAGGTCAATGGCTTGATAAATATCGCCTTACATTGATGACCGAATGGATCGAGCGGAATGCAAATAAATAAACCATGATTATTCAACCAAACGGCACTGCTGGAGATCAGCGAAGATCTTAGGCCATCCCTCCGTAGGTGGCTCCCTCGTCAGCATCGATGAACAGAAAATATCCAAGAATGGTTAAGTAGATCACAGCATTTCCACATAGCGTTAGAATGCATGCTCCGAGTTTGATCTGAAAGAATGGTAAACTGATGAAACCGTCAGGCGACCGAATGAGCAGGGCTATACGAACCACATCAGCTCGCGCCAAGACGATTGGCAAGCCAAAACTACAAACGACAAAACCCATTGTGAGGAAGATGGACAACTCGAAGCAGGGTGTTGTTCCAGACAATGAGCTCTGCATTGAGCGTTTTGCCAGCAAGGTCGGTATGACTGACAGCATGTAGAAGATGAGAACGAAGCAAGGCCACCAAAGTCTGTGAAGGTGGGAAGACGTGAGTAACACTGCCGGATGGACCAGGCAACATGTACTCACTTATATTGTGGCAGAGCACATGCCAGTATCACCAGGGTCATCCCAATGGAACCAGCAAATGCCAAGTTGACCAATCTGTAGATGAAATGAAGAATGAAAACAAGGTCGAAAACCAGTTGAAAGAATGCCCTCCCCAATCATCGCTATGAATTGATAATGCTGAAGCAATTTTGAATGAAAACAGCATGAATTTCTTACGCTTAAATTCCAAATCAATTCAATTAAGCGAGTGCATGAAAACGAACAGTGAGATTTTCATTAAAAATGCATTTCAAATTCTCAAATTGAGATGACATCAGCGCCATTGCATCAAGTGTGAAAATATTGATGGAAATTCATCGTTAAAATTTCGCTCACCTTTGAGTTCCGTCATATTTGTTGGGGCTTTTTTTGTTGTTTTTCACAGATTTCCGTCTTGGGGAATCGCCTTCGAAATCAATTTGTCAGATGGGATTTGTCAAAGTGTTTCTTGTGCACCACATTCAGCGCCTCTGGTGGCGGACATTTGAGACATTTGAATTTTACGGGTCGTTTACCGCTCACGTGCAATGTGCTGCATCACAGCGCAACTGATTGACGAAATTGTTTCGGATGATTCCTGATTCTTGAAAATCTCGACTGGACATGAATTTTGGGGAGTTTCCAAAGAATAGTAATCGTGCCCACCCAATGACTGGTCATGCCGAAGAAGAAAACGAACGATTAATCGGTTGTTGGTTGAGTGACATTTGCTGCTTGGGACGAATGAACGCATAACCGATTTGACAGCTCGTATGGCAGTTCTGTTGATCGCAATGTTTAGCATCAAAAGATTAACAGTTTGGTAGTTTGTTAAATTTTCATTTGGTTTTGTTAATTTTCGTGCCATCTACTCCGCCTGGACGCTTCAAAGTTGAATAAAGATAACTCATTTTGAAGATGGCATACAGTTTTGGGCCAAACACCAGTGCATTGGGTGCAACAAGTACACCAGCGAAACGTTCGTACAATTGCAAATTGTTGAGGTTATGTTCGATAATCGGTTTGATGGATTTTCTACGAATTTTTAGCGGGTGGATTTGGAAATTACTCATTCGGAGGGGGCGCTGCAGCACCAGGATTTGGAGCGCCTGCAACAACAGCAAACACTGGCTTCTCGACATCATTTGGAGCACCGTCAGCATTCGGATCGACAAGTAAGATTGACAATCAAAGTTCCATGTGGAGTGTTGATGCATTTTCATGAATTTGACAGCATTTGGAGCGCCAGCATCGACAGCCCCTTCTTTTGGTGGCTTTGGCGGAACTACGACCACAGCGGCTGGTTCGAGCTTCGCTTTTGGACAGCAACAGCCAGCACCATCTAATATGGGAGCCTTCGGAGCACAAGCACAACCAGCAACCGGTTTTGGAAACTCCACGTTTGGTCAGCCCGCCGCGGCATCGACGCTGGGAGGTTTTGGAGCAGCGGCTCAGCCAGCAGGTGGATTCGGAGCATCTGGATTTGGGACCGGTGGTGGTTTTGGTGGATTCGGCCAAACAGCATCCGCGGCCGCTCCTGGTCTCACCACAACAAACACGTCAACAGGGTTCCCTGGCTTTGGAACGGGTCTGAGTTTCAATCCACCAGCAACCTCCTCGTCGGCCTTCTCATTTAATACACCGTCCTTTGGGGCAACTAGCACAGCTCCAACAGCTTTCGGGGGCTTTGGGTCGTCCTTCGGATCGAATTTTGCAAAGCCAGCTGTTGGTACTGGCTTCGGTACCGGTTTCGGACAACCATCCATGCAACAGCAACAACAACAACAACCTCAGCAGACAGCCGATGAGGCATTTGCTCGATCCATCTTTAATGTTGCCATCTACGGCGACGAACGCGACACGGTCATCGCCAATTGGAACTATTTGCAGGCCAAGTGGGGAACGGGGAAAGCATTCTACGCTCAGAATTTGCCACCAGTTGACATCACACCGCAAAATTATTTGTGCCGATTCAAGGCAATTGGCTACAGCAAAATGCCCGGGAAAGACAATAAAATGGGAATGGTAGCCTTGGTAGTCAACAAATCGCATTCGGATGCCAAGTAAGCACACGTCGCATCACACTCGATCACACCGATGCTAATCATTGTATCGCTTTTCCGCAGAGACCAACAGGCGCAACTGATATCTCAGTTGAATCAAATCCTCGGTAACAAACCGAATCTGATTGTGACCATCGACAGCATCAAAGCCATTTTGGACACCAAGTGCCAAGTAGTCATATTTGTGCAGGAAAAATCGCAAACATCGAATGAAATAAAGCGGATCTTAGCCACAGACATCTACAATTTCCTGAATCAACCAATGACCAAAAATCAACTAGCGCAATGTCAAGTGGAAGATGTCTTGGCGATGATTACCCCAGACGAGGACCAACTGAAGGAGTATCTGGAGAACCCACCAAAAGGCATCGATCCAAGACTATGGAAACAAGCCCGTGAAGACAATCCCGATCCTACCAAGTTCATTCCAGTACCGATTGTTGGCTTCAAAGAGCTTCAAGCTCGCATCAAATGCCAAGAAACCGAAACCGAGACGCACACGTTGTATTTGCAAAAGGTCCAAAACGATTTGGCCGAATTGAAACAGCGACATGCCAGTTCAACGGCCAAAATTCTCGAGCACAAACGAAAGCTGGCTGATTTGAGCCATAGAATATTGAAGATAATCGTCAAGCAGGAGATCACTAGGAAAGTTGGCGTGGCATTGAGCCCTGACGAGGAGATGCTGCGCAGCAAATTAGAGAACATGCATGCCTTGGTGTCGGCACCCACGCAGTACAAGGGACGACTTAGCGAATTGCTTTCACAGATGCGAATGCAACGGAACCAGTGGAATTTGGTCAATGCTAGCGAATATGCTTTGGATCCAGGTATGCAGCAGTCGCAACTCATCTCTTGCGTTCCCACTCATTCTCCCATTTATCGTTTTCATTCTCACAGATTCCGCTGAGGGGATGAAGACTTTCCTGTTTATGCAACAGAATGTGATGGCGACCCTGATCGAGACATGCAACAAGGACATGGACGTCTTGAAGAATATTCACGAGAAAATGAGTCAAATTGTTCGTGAATGAATTTTCGAATGTAGCCCCTCTTTCACCGCAACCAAAACTCACGTGAAATGACTCGACGTATTCATTTTCAAATTTCGAACAGTGTTTTTTTTAATTCATGAAATATTGCGAATAAATTGTTAATTCGAGTTTCTGCGTTAGTAATTTCATAGCTCCAGGGCTTTTCGCACCTCACATACCCAATCACTCTCTTCCTCGGCGGCTTCGGGAATCAAATCGGTAGCACCCTCGTGTTTTCCAATCAAATCACCTGATGCATTCGCCTCGGAGTTCGGTTCCACTCCTTTGCCAGCCATGCGCACGACTCGGTCGAACAACCCGGTCAAATGACGCTTGAATCGATCAAAGTCGAAGTACTCGGTGTCGAAGGTGGGATTTTCCTCAAGATCCACATGCTTATTCTTGCGCAATGGACCCCAATGGTTGAGCGTATCCAGCGATGGGGAAACCGTTTCTTCCCAGCTCTGGAATATTCCGAATTGCATTCCCGAGATCTGACATGTTTCATCGTTCATTGAGCTTACCTGTTCCAAATGATCGTTGATGGGATTAACCAGAGCTCCGCAGAGTCCCTCTGTGATTTTCATCGGTAAGTCCATGAACTTGATGATGATTCTTGCTAGCGCCAGGGCATTCGACAACTGGATCTGAGCTCTGCAAATGTACACTTCGATTAATATCTGAGACAGATCTTTTGAATCGACCAACCTCAGCAAGTTCTTCTTCGACTTTTCCAATGACTGCAATATGGCCATAACTTCTCCGTGAGTGGTCTTCAGAAAGGTTGATATTCTTCCCAGAGCATTCGATTTTTTATCGTCCAATTTGACAAACAACCGGCGTTGCAAGAGTCTCATCTGGGTGGTGTAAGATTGGAGGTCATTCTACACAGCACAAAGAAGTTCAAGGAAAATTGTAGACGCGGAACAGAGTTCAACTTGCAATCGAACCAACCCGAATTTTCTGAAGATTCTTCTGAGCGGTGTAATGTCTATCAACCAAGTCCATGATTCGGCCCACGGGTAAGTGTGGAGTCATTACAATTCTCATATTAGATGAGCCTTTCTCCAGTCGAGATTTCGGATCTCTTCCCTCGTAGCTCTGAATGCGGTAAATCAAAAGCTCCAAAATCGCAGACAATGCTGACACATCGTCTGATTGGAGCCTATAACGACAGTCAACTGGATTCACAGTGACATGGCGGCTGCCTGAACTTACCGAAATCTACTGGAGTTCTTGCCGGAAACCAAGGTGACAATGGAATCGCTGAAGACTGACTTGAGCCCTATGACACCCGATCCAATGTCCGCCGTTCCATAATCGATTGCGAACAAGTGCTCGATAGCTGGCATCTGCTGATTCTCAACCGAGAGAGTGACTTTCACCGCGGCGTCCTTCTGCGGTTGACAAAGTTTGTGAAACATGGACAACGGCAGGAACTTGGCTTTCTCAACGATTCTCGGAATGCTCTGTTTGTTGATGAACGATACAATGACGAGAATCTGATGACTGGCTACATCGAAATTCTGCGTCATGTAAACCCAGGTATCTAAGCGTTCTTGACTATCCGCGGTCAGTTCGAGGAATGAATGAACGGGCTTCGAGCATTTCAATGGCGGCTCAACATAGAACTGCACTTGAACTTGGTCCAAATTGACGGCTGGCTTCAACATCAGACTGATCAAACACATTTTCGGTTCATCATCGCTGGCCGAGGAGACATTCGTTGGGAATGAGCAGGATTCCATTTTAGGAGAAATAGTCAATTGGATTGGCAAATCACGTTCGGCAGCCGGAGTGATGAGGGTCACATCGGTAAAGTCAACACCAGCCTTTATCTCCTTCTCCAACTCGACTAGCTCCTTCTGGGTCTTCTCAAAATCCATTTCTTGGACTTTCAGCGGAGGCACCTTGAAAATTTCAGGCTCCGAACCCAAGTAACCTACATGAACGTTGCCCATTTCATTCAAAGTGACAATCGCACCAGCCAAACCATCGAGATTCGATCGACAAATCGACACAGGAACCTCAGGTAACTGAGCGGCCCAAACCAAATTCGAGTCGTCATAAATCAGAACAGTTCCGCTGTCGGAGATGACGGTGACGATGAGACGTGCGTCCGGTTCTGGAGAGATTGGAATGAAATATTTTCTCGAAAACCTCACTCACCCACTGAACTCACCCCAGTACCATCCCTGGACGAAAGCACACAAACACACTGGCGAATAATCCAATCGCTTGATGAATTTCACCGTGGAAGTGTCGGTGATGCAGTACAAGTTGTGTTCGCCCAAAATCAATACGACACATTCCAAGCTGTAATCAAGTCGGGTCGCATTGAAAATGACGTAATTTTAAGAAACTTTCATGATTTACTTGGATGTCTGTTGAACGGTAAGGTCGAGAGCATGTTCACCGATGCTGATCGACCAATGCGGATGAATCACCTTGCCCTTGATCTCATTGGCTTGACCGAGATCTTGATAGCTGTAGAGAAGCATATAGGTTTAAGATATTTTCGGAAGAATATTCTCGAGGAAAGGCAGCTACCGAAAAGACTCCAAATCGCCGGCAGCCGAAACAGTGAGAAACGAATCGGTCCGATTGTTGTAAATCATGACCGAGGGTATGTTCCGTTCGCCATTCAACACGCATTCAAACGAGATGCCGTCCTGTTCGAAAACTGTCAGTGTCCCGTCCATGTGTGTGACGCAGAAGAATTCACGATTCTTATGCCCGCCGAAATGCCCGCAGCACACTGAGAAGGCGAACTTGCTGAATTTGTGCTCAAAGCACATATTCAACTTCGATTGACTTCCATGTTCGGCGATCCCATCGACGGTTTGCAGTGAATAGACGACCAGCCTCATCGGATGCAGAATCACCAGTTGTTGCTTTCCCTCATGTTTCGGTCCGCTGCAAAATACACCATTCTCAGATTCCGAAGCAATCAAGCGAGCACCATCAACTTACACCAAGAACTTTCCGGACCGTACCGCCAAAATCGGACTGGAGAGTTTCGTTTCAAGCATCAAATCAGTAGCTTTGAAACCGAATTGTGCCTCATCTTCTTCCTCCAACTCCGATCCGGACGGATTGAAAATGCTCAGAAATCCCGAGTGCGAACCAACCACGATGTAATCCTTTTCCGCATTCTCCAAACCGAAACGGCAACAATGCAGCGAATGCGAATCGTAGTTTGGGTTGAAATCTGGACATTGCGACTTCCACCATGTGCAAATTTTGAACAAGGACATTCTCGATTTGATTTTTCCGATTCGACAAAACGCACGCACAAACTATTCGAAGCGACCGCTGCGATGGGCTGTCATTCAACGCATTTGTTTGTTTCACCGCCGTCGTTATGGTTGCCATCCCCACCGATTACACGCGAGTCGATTCATTCGAACGTGTGCTCGATCCGGCATGTTGACTCTCGCTCCGCTAATCGGCCAGGCTATTTCCGTTAATCACGTTGCCATAATTGCCAATATGAATATTTTCGCACCTCCGGTTTTTTGAAAAGGCATGAAATTAATTATAGCAACCGCCGCTAGCAGTGACATGACCAATTGTGAATATTTTCAAGAGAGAAATAACAATCGTTCGATGTTGTCCCGGCCATTCAGCCGGTATGGCTTCACTTAACACTGACTACGTAAATGCAAGCGACAGTTTAAGGAAAACAAATAAGTCGAACGCCAGAAGAAACTAACATTCAAAAGAGTATAAAAGGTTTTCACGGAGTTAGTCGGCTCTTACAAGTGAATCGTATGTCTCGTCGGTGTCGTCAATAAATCAAAAGAGCGTTAAGAGTGTATTTGGAGCAAATTGAATCCCGATAATGGATGGTGACATCGCCTATTCAAACTATTCACATCTGCTTGGCGGCCCCACATCGTTCAATTGGTCGTTGGCAAATCGAACCGGCACGAAGTACTGGCGAGACTATGATTCAATTGAGTCGACAGTGAACAGCGATTTGGTGACTCCAGTCCAAGTCATGATATCGTCCATCTTCGGTATGGGATTCATAACGCGATATTTATCGAATGATTCGAAGAAAAAGTGGCGAAACATCAAAGATCGGTTGTCGGCGATTCGACGGAATGGCGCTTGGAAGGAAATCAATTATGCGAAGATTTCGTTTACCGTTGGCTGTTTTGCTCTGTTCATCGCAGTCATTCCATTGTTGCTGGTTTTGTTGTTGAGTGTTCTGTGCTATCGACAGTATGTTTATTTCGTGATCAAGGTATTCAGGTGACGGCGGCTCGACCGATTTTCCCAACAAAACTAATCGCTCCATTCATTTCGGCGTCGCAACACAGAGGAAATACGGCAAACGTTTTCGAGGTTTTCTCGATGGCACCGATGCACTGTGGGCACTAGAAGAGGACGCAGCCAAGAGTGTCATCAATGTGATGGCTTTGATTGAGATCGATGACAGTGAGAATGCGGCCAAGAAAAGCTCTTCTGAAGTTCTGTTGGCGTTGAGGAAACGCTTGGCGTTACGTTTCCGCGGCGAGTACATTCCATTCCCGAAGCTATTCCACAAACGGTGCATGGAGCTGGGCTATTCCTTTTGGACGAACGAGAATGAGTACACCATGGATGAGTACATTCGGTAGGTTGACTTGTTCACTCTCGCAAGGAAGACATTGACTATCTGAACGTTGCTTGGGTGACAGTTTCATGCCAGAATTTCCAACGGATGGACCAGCGGCGGCACACAGCAAAGTGTTTATCGAAACGATGTTCGGCATTGTGTGCAATCAACCGATAATGAATGATCACACGGCTTCGTGGGAGATATTGGTGTCGAAGCAACATTACCATGAAACGTTAGAGGATGGAAGGAAGCAGGCCTATGTTCCGGTAAGCTGGTGGAATCTTGACTCGCCCCAAGCTTGGATAACATCCTCCTCCCTCGTAGATCCTGTTCCGCATTCATCATGCACTTGGCGATGGTGTGGCGCTGCTGCGTCTATTTTTGGAAACGATAGCCGATCGTGACGTACCGAAAAAGGATCTTTGGGCGCATTGTGCTCGCGTTCGAATGGAACTGAGGAAATATATTGATCGAAATGTCTCCATGGCTCAGCAGAAGCAGGAAGGCTTCTCGTGGCGTGCAATGCTCGATCTCAAGAAACTGGTCCGATTTTATGGGCATCTGAAGAAGTTCGTGGACATTGTCCTGCTGAAACTGATGATATTCGTTACATCGCCGGCGTCCATCATCTGCCAGGGTGTGCGGATCAAGGATCAAAATGCACTGCACGACACCAAGCTATCCGGGGACAAGGTAATTGGATATGATCAGCGTGTTGGACGCATCGAAGTTGATTCAAAACTGATTCCCTCTTCGGCACAGTTGATTTGTTGGCGTTTCGAAACGGACGACGACAACAATCTGTTGGAAACAATGAAATCGATAAAACGCAAATTCAACGGCGTGAGATTTTCGGACGTCTTACTCTCGGCGCTGTCCTTGAGCTTCCAGAACTACTTCCAATCGAAAGGCAGTGCTGTTCCGAACACCATGACCGTTGTATTGCCCGCGCGTATCGAAGCTGAAGGTATGTCTGCCGTTGAAGATTCGACCCGCAAACTGCCCACATCCGATGATTCTCTCCGTTCTCCTCCAACAGCACAACAGTTGAGACTCCAGAACAAATTCTCCGTTGCATTGCAAACGTTGCCCATTCAAGACAACAAGCAAATTCATCCCAACAACAAAGTAGCTCGATTCTACGCGAAAATGCTGGAAGTCAAGAAATATTCGGACATGTTACGGAGCTCAACGGATTATTTTGTAAGAAGACCGACCATTCAAGCGAATGACATTCATTGAAGAAAATCGATGCATTTCGATGACTCTTTTGCAGGTGAATTATTGGATTATGTCTACGCTAACTGCATTATTGCCGGAACGTGCCCTGCTGCCGATCATGGAAAGCGGAAGTACGATTGTTGTGAGTAATTTACCGGGGCCGCCGAGTGTAACGTATGTGAACGGCTATCGCATTGGGCATTTGACATTTTGGCTGCCGAATCGAGGCACAACCGGCATTGGCCTGTCGATATTGTCGTACGGCGGCAAACTGCATCTGGGACTGATTGCCGATCGGGCTGTGATTTCGGATCGTGAGGATGCACAGAATATTCTCGAGACAACGGTTAATGAGATCAAGTACATGGCCGGGATGCGGAAACAGAATCTCAAGCGAAGCAGTGTTGGGGATATTATTGGGCATTATTGATTGATTCAACGACTTCTTTGGCAACAATTATTGTCACGGAATTTCAATGAATAAATCTCTTTAGTTTTCCTAACAACTCATTTGTTTCTCTTGGAATCGGCTGGGCCAGTTGTTCATTGAGTTCCCCTTCTAGTTGAGCTAAAGCAAGAGAAACCGTCCTCCCCGAGGTTGCCAGGACATTCAAAGGTTATTTTTTTTTTTTTTTTTTAATTATTTATTTATTTATTTGCACATATATATTTATAATAACGTTCTTCAATACAATTATAAATTACATTATTGTTTAAATAATTTCTTCTGAATGATTTTTGTATCGTTTTATTTATTTAACAACAGAATTGATTTCATTGACGCTATTTTCTGATCGATTCAAAAGTTGATTCACAAAAAAATCTGCAAATGCGAATGATTGCGTGATCTCTAGAGGGTTGAAATGATCCTGGTTTATTTCCCTAAAATCCATAAAACATTCGTAGATTGGTTTCTTGTCTGATTTTGATGATCAACGGTTGAGTCAGAAATTAGTTTGAACAATTTTGAAATGTATTTGTATTTTGTTCTGTCTCAAAGAGAGAATTTTCTTTATTTTGTTGTTAGTTCACATATAGGAAGACATGGAGTCTAATCGACGCAAAAAAAACCAAATCAAAAATGGTTAAACACTAAAACAAAAACACTTTCAACATTATTTGTTGTAAATAACTTAATTCTATTCAGTTGCAATCAATAAAATAGTTTCGTTTCAAGAGAAAACTGGAAGACAATTTCATTGGTTTTATCATATTAGTATGTATATGCTTATAAACATATGTTCGTTTAACTGGAA
>JANSTV010061720.1:0-24222 GCA_027564135.1 Lestremia cinerea | reverse complement strand
TTAATTGATTTGATATCAGATCCCGACAAATTGAAATCTTCGTCTGTATACAACAACTGTTTCCGTTTTCCAATGTTTCTTCATATCGGCTTTTCCGCGACCAAACAAACTGCGTTTACAATGCGAGCTTCGCCGTTCGCCCACCGATTTTAAGAATCCAATTGGAGTTGTTTTGTCTCATTTTTTTCTGAGCTAGAAATGTTTTCCTTTAAAGGAATCCTACTTCACAGCTTTTTTCTCAAATTTTCACTTTTGGAAATTATTTTTTTCATTGTTTTTGTTGTTTTCCCATTGTATTCGCCCAACATTTAACAATTATTCTCGATTCATCGAGAAAAGAATCAGAAAAATAAGCCTGTAGCAAAAGTCTCTCCATCGAATCAACATTATTTCACTAGTTCCACCAATGGCCGTCGATCATGTATACACAGCACGTTTTGACATTCGACGTCAAAGTGCGACATCGAAAAGTCTTTATTTGTGTGTTCTTGTTTACTTATAACAAAAGAGAAAAAAAAAGTAATTTTTCAATATCCATCTGGTGAAATCGAGCGAATTGCGATTATTTTTGTTTAGATTAATCGGAGTTTATGGGATAATTTTAATGAAACGCAGGGCATTTAGGAATCTTATCGAATTCAGTAATTGTAAAGTAGTGAATAGAAAGTATTTTCATAAAAATGGGTAATCACTTGGTGGGTATAGCACCGTCACAAATTTATCCAGTGGAACATTATCTGTTGGGATCGTTCGAGTCCGATTTGCAGTATGAATCAAGGTTTGCATTAATCAGCTGAAATGCGTCTTTCCGAGAGACTCATTGCGTTTTCCTTCTTTCATGATGATTTTCATCTTGACTGAATGAAAAAAAAATTCAATTTTAGCATGGGAAGTACTAGATTCTTCAAAGTGGCTCGTGTTCGATCCGATGAGGGGCTGGTCGTGGTCAAAGTATTCGTCAAGCACGATCCGAGCCTGCCACTTGAGACGCATGCTGAGCGATTGGAATTCATCAAGAAGAATTTGGCCAATGCCGTTAACTGTCTGCCATTCCAACGTGTTGTGTTGACTGAGAAAGCTGCCTTGATCATGAGAGAATACGTCAAACACAGTCTCTACGATAGAGTTTCGACAAGACCATTCCTGACATCGCTAGAGAAGAAATGGATCACATTTCAAGTGCTGTGCGCCTTGCACCAATGTCACAAGCAGAAAATCTGCCACGGCGACATCAAACTGGAGAACATTTTGATCACATCGTGGAATTGGATTATGCTCTCTGATTTTGCCTCGTTCAAGCCAACGTATTTGCCTGAAGACAATCCAGCTGATTACACATATTTCTTTGACACCAGTCGAAGACGGACCTGTTACATCGCCCCGGAACGGTACGTGTTCTAATGATTTTCCAATTTGAAATTTTTTTGAGGAAAAAGTACCTAAAACTCATTCGCTCTCTTCTCAGCTTCGTCAAGTCATTTTCATCGGATTCAAACAATTCCAAAAACACACCGCTGATTGGAGGCAATTCGGTGCTGGCAGCATCCATTATGGACTCAATAGGGCAAGATGGACAGAACACGCCAAATCTACTCCCCGAAATGGATATATTCTCGGCTGGGTGAGCATGGAATTCTCGGCAACATTTCCAGACCTCGATAAATAATTGAATTCTCCTCTCGCAGCTGCGCTCTCTTGGAGCTTTGGAGCGAAGGGACAGCGCCATTTGAATTTTCGCAGTTGCTGGCATATCGATCAGGCGATTCGGAGCTGGTGACCAATCACATGGACCAACTGGAAAATCAACATTTGCGAAATCTGATTGCTTCGATGATTGATCGAGACCCAAAGAAGAGAAAAGCTGCTGAGATTTATTTGGATGAAGAACGTGGAAGGTTTGTTGAATCTGTTGCGCGGCGGCCTTGGGCTGTGACTAAACTCATTCATATTTCTCGCAGACTATTTCCCGAGTATTTCTACACCTTCCTGCAATCGTACATGCAAATATTCTCTTCGATTCCGATCCTTCCGCCAGACGACAAAATCATGCGTTTGCATTCGGACATCAAACAAATCACTGGCATTTTGTCATCAAACCAAGAAGCGCATGGCGAATGTCAAGATGATGACGACGAGAAGAAAGCCGATGATGATGGCTTGATTTTGATAACAACCGTGGTCACATCGTGCATTCGTGGTCTTCGTTACTGCATCACCAAACTGCGATGCCTGGAAATCTTGCAGCAATTGTCAAAGCACACGACATCCGAAACGGTTTTGGATCGAATCCTTCCTTACATCGTAAGTAACGGCATCAAGTGTGACTCGAAGCGGAAATGCTCATGGGTTTCATTCGTTTTCAGTTACATTTGGCTCAGGATCCGGCGGCTCGTGTTCGGGTCTGTGCTTTGGACACGCTCACCGCTTGCTTGTGCTTGGTGAAAGACTTGCCAAAGAGCGACGCGAATATCTTTCCGGAATACGTTTTGCCGTCAATAGCGTCGCTGGCGACGGACAGTGCGGTCGTTGTCCGTATCGCATACGCCAGGAATATCGGTATGGCTCGGTGACGAAGTTCAACAAATGAATGAAACGATAAAATTAATTTTGCATTGCAGCCACACTTGCGGAAACAGCCGTACGATTTTTAGAGCAAACACAGTTGAACTCCCCGGGTGACATACCCACCGTTCGTTATGAAACCGAATTGAGCGCTCTGCATGAGATGTTGCACAACACCGTGTCGCATTTGCTGACAGACTCTCAGCCGATTGTCAAGCAAACGGTCATGGAATGTGGCATCACCAAGCTGTGTGTTTTCTTTGGACGGCAAAAAGGTAGTTTGTCGACATGTTCGATGTGAATCTTCGACACTAATCCATTTCTCTCCGCAGCCAACGATTTGATCCTCTCGCACATGATCACCTTCCTGAATGACAAAGAGGATAAGAGTTTGAGAGGTTCGTTCTTCGATTGCATCGTTGGTGTGGCCGCCTTTGTTGGATGGCAGTGCTCGGACATTTTGATTCCGCTGCTGCAACAGGGCCTCACCGATTCAGAAGAGTTTGTCATCGCCAAGTCGATTCGGGCGACGACCGCTCTAACGGAATTGGGACTGATCCAGAAGACAGCATTATCCGAGTTTATATCCGATTGTGCGCCGTACTTGAATCATCCAAATCTGTGGATTCGTCATGAGATCTGTGGTTTGATATCGATCGCAGCGAAGACATTCGGCGCCATTGATGTTCAATGCAAACTAATGCCAGCGATAAGCAATCATTTGAAGCAGTCTTTGATTCAAGTTGAAAAGCCCGAGATTCTATTGGATTGCTTGCAAGTGCCAATTCCGAGAAACATCTTCGACAGTGTTGTTCGTTTTCCGCATTTGGAGCAATTGATCAAAATTCTGCATGAACGAAGGGAGGCCAGAACGCGAGTTAACGAAGGCGTCCTGCCGCAATACGGGGAGATGAATCGGAGTGTTCAGAATGTAAGTCAGCTCTTGTCGACTTGGCAACGTGCCCACCCACTGACCTCGATTTTAATTGGCTTTACAGTTCTTTCGTCGCTTGTCCTCTGAAGGGCTAACCGAATTGACCGAAACACAGTTGCTGTCTCTGAAGTCCTATTTGCTGAAATTGAACAAATATTTGCAAAAGGCCAACGCCAACAAATATCAAACCAACGGCAAAGTCATGGTCGATCAGAGGTCTGGCATTTGTCAGGAGTATGTGATGATGGACAAAAACAGTTTGCCAAACATTCGACAGAGGAAATCCGATTCGGATTCATTCAACTCGGATTGGCATCACATGTTTGGAGCGATCGATCAGACAGTGTCACCGTCATCGCCAATGAATGCTGACTACAAATCGGTGGCCGGTATGTCTGGCGGTCATGTTCAAGATACGCCATCCTCCTCGCTAGTGGAGTACAGCATGCCTGAAAAGAACTTCATTCAGGGTAAGTCATCGAGCAACCGTGGAAATGAGTAATTCGCTAACACACGAACTTTTCGCTTCAGAACGATCGTCCGATTGCCGCCACGAATTGAATTTGCTGCAAAACAAATTGAAATGTCAGTATTCGATACTGGCATCTACTCGGGATATCGATGCGACAGCACAATCGTCGATATTGTCGCCAGGACTGCGAATGAAGGGCTACCTTGTGGCTCATCTGCATGAGCACAAGTCCTCCGTCACGAAATTGACTCCGCTGAAAGCCAACAGCTCGTTGTTTGCCAGTGCCAGTACCGATGGAACGGTTCGGTTGTGGGACTGCAACAAGCTGAATGGCCATCAGAGCATCAATAAATCTCGTCAAATGTACTCGGCCGGTGTCCCGATTCATTCGATAGCTGCGTGTGATTTGGGCCAGTCATTGGCCGTGGCTGGAAATGACGGGTCTTTGCTTTTGCTTCGAATCGATTCGAATTCTTCGAAAATGGCCTTGCAGCAAGCACGTCATTTGGTGTCCAATTCAAAAGGGGCCAACGAATACGATGATGGGCCCGTTGTCGACATGCAACCCCTCGAATATGGCAATCAAAGTCTTGTCGTCTACGCAACACTGTATGGAGCGATCATTTGCTGGGACCTGCGTATGCCAACGAATGCCTGGCGTTTATGTAGCGATTTGAAGCAAGGCGTCATCACGACATTCTGCATCGATCCAAGCGTTTCATGGCTGGCCACTGGCACGAGTGGAGGCAATCACATTTGCTGGGATCTACGATTCAGGCTTCCAATCGCTAAGATTCATCATCCGTCTGATACGCGCATCAGAAAAGTGGCTCCGCATCCAACTGAGCCTTCTTGGCTGATATCCACGTCGCATGGAAACAATGAAGTTTCGATTTGGAACATTGAAACGGGCCATCGACAAGCCGCGCTCTGGGCGAGCACTGCACCGCCATTGTCCAAAGAAATATCTGTAATTATTCCCCTCTCTCCGTCATAGCGACCACCTGCTCAAACATCTCTCGTTCTTTTCATTTGCAGAAAAACTCGTCAAGTGTGTGCGGTTTGGTGACATGCACAAATGATCGATCGCCAGTCATCATAACGGGATCGTCGGATCAGCGAATTCGCTACTGGGACATGAATTCTCGCAGCAATTGCTCGATGATTGTGCCAGCCTATCGTGATTCGCTGACTGTGACCGATTTCAATTACGAGTAAGTCGAGCATTTCAGCGCCATTTCAAACTAAAATGCTAAGTTTCCCTTCTCCGTGATCTGCTTTCAGCTCGAGATTGATCGATGGCACACGAGTCATTTACGAGGTTCAAACCAACACGATAAACACCAATTCAGCGTCCGGCTCGACAAATCCGACTCGCAACTCCGATGAGCAATTGTTCCGGTCCGGCCCGGAAATGCCCGCGCCAGGGCACAATGACGTCATAACCGACTTGCTAATGTGCAAGACACAAAAGAATTCCATTTTGGTGTCTAGCAGTCGTGACGGCGTCATCAAACTATGGAAGTGAGACACGGGCCCCGTTCACAACGCTACTGCTCCACTGGCTGCGATAACTGCAATAGTTCCAATTGCTGCATAGTTCAATTTCACCATTGAATTGAACCAACCACTATCAATCCTCATGATTCCCTCATTTTATTTTAGCAAAGATATATTTATTATTTAAACATTTCAAAAGAAAATTCTGAATTGGAATAAATGTTCTTGACGAAAAAATCGCTTCTTTTCAATCCAAATATACGGCCGTCTCATCCAACCTAGGCGAAACCACATTTCGATCTCGACATTGCGCTTGATGTCCCTTTTCCTCATCGAAACTTTTGCAGAAAACGACGAGAAAATAGTCTTGCCAGATGCCAGTTCGGTCAGTTTTCATCCCACGCAATTTTCCCTCAAGCACTTTGACATCCAACGCATTGTCAACAAATCATAGTCACCTTTTTCAGCATTGAGTCGCAAATAAAAATTTGCAAAAAATGGGATTGAAAGAGCAAGTGGGTTCAAGTAAGTGGAAAATGTTAAAAATTCATTTTATTTCCGAAAATTAATCCAATTCGGGCTGATGATGAAATGGGGAAGCGAAGTATTCGGAAAAGCTGTTGGTGGAATTTCCAAACTTGGGTTTCCACAGAAAGCTCGCTGGCTCTTCTCTCAGCTAAAATCATCAGAAGGATTGTCCTTCTCTGGTCGCTCTGACCACTATCTTAATTTTTTTTCAATCCGCTTTGTGCTCTGACGTCATTTAGTGTTTGCTTAAAAAGTTGGAAAATTCTCTTCGCAATAAGCATTCATTCGGCCATGCTCTATCGATTTTCCCACCAAATGAAGCTTGCGCTCAACCGTATTGAACGCACGCACACCACGCAACGTGGTACCTGTTAGCCAGGGAAATACGTTTGAGCGTAAATTCACATTGTGGAAATGAGTATCTCGATTGGGTGATGGGGATTTGCATGGAATTTCACCCGACGGAAGCTGTGAGCTTTCCCTTCCGAATCGATTCAATTTCGAAAAGCGAAAAGGTTTTTGCCTTTGAGACAGCATATGCCCTTCGTTTGAAATGCAAATTGAAAATAATTGTTTCCAGAAATAATGCGGGAGGTCATCAGAGGTGGGCGATCGGGGGCATCAGCAAAGATCGATTGGCGTGTGTTGGTTGTCGATAAACTAGCAATGCGAATGGTGTCGGCTTGCTGTAAAATGCACGACATCAGCGCTGAAGGCATTACTTGTGAGTAGCTGGATCCAGTTGAGTGTGGTCGCGACGTTAACTATTCATCATTACAGTGGTGGAAGACATCCACAAAAAGCGAGAGCCAATTGCCAATTTAGAGGCTGTTTATTTGATCACATCGACGGAGGAGTCCCTTCACGCGCTTATCAAGGACTTTGAACATCCCAACCGTCCCTTGTACAAAGCAGCTCATGTTTTCTTCATCGATTGTAAGCTGCCTTCTCATTAAATTCGTACGTGCCTCGTAATCATTTCCCTCATTTTGGTTCGCAGTTTGTCATGCAGAGCTCTTCACCGACCTGTGCAAATCGATAGCAGCCAGAAAAATCAAAACTTTGAAAGAAATTCAAATAGCTTTCTTGCCGTACGAACGTCAGGTCTTCTCTCTCGACTCACCAGACACATTCCAACGTTTATATTCACCGAGCTTGGCCACCGCACGAATAACCCACATGGAACGCATTGCCGAGCAAGTGGCAACGCTTTGTGCCAGTCTTGGCGAATACCCGTCGATTCGCTACCGCCACGAATGGGATCGCAACGGTGAATTGGCTCAGCTGGTTCAACAAAATCTCGATGCTTACAAAGCCGACGACCCGACAATGGGCGATGGTCCGGAGAAGGCCCGTTCAATATTGGTTATTTTGGATCGCGGCTTCGATTGCGTCACTCCGTTGTTGCATGAGTTAACATTGCAGGCAATGGCTTACGATCTGCTTCCCATCGTCAACGACGTTTACAAGTGAGTTTGAGCCCCGACAGAGGGTCGCACAGTTTGAATGACCTCTTTTTTTTGATCCCCCGCAGATATCAACCGTCTCCCGATTCAATGGAAAAAGAAGTGCTTCTCGACGAGAATGATGAACTGTGGGTGGAGTTGCGTCACCAACACATTGCCGTTGTATCAACGCTGGTCACGCAAAACCTGAAAAAATTCACCGAATCGAAACGAATGACGCAAAGTAAGAGACAAATCACCGGCAACGAACCGACTACCGTCGAATAACATGAAATGTTGAATTTTAGGCGACAAGCAATCGATGCGTGACTTGTCTCAAATGATTAAGAAGATGCCGCAATACCAGAAAGAGCTCTCAAAGTATTCGACGCATCTTCATTTAGCTGAAGATTGTATGAAGGCCTACCAGGTAACCTTTCCCCTTCGGCTGTCTTCAAACCATTACGTCTTCATCAATTCACCTCTATTCATTCGCTTCCATCATAATTAGGGATACGTTGACAAATTGTGCCGCGTCGAACAAGACCTGGCCATGGGCACTGACGCTGAAGGTGAAAAAATCAAAGATCACATGCGAAACATTGTTCCCATTCTCTTGGACCCGGTGAGCACTTTCAAATGAATGTTCCCCAGAGCGAAAATCTCATCGAAATGATGTAATTTTATTTTCTCCACCAGAGCACCTCCAATTACGACAAAGTCCGCATCATTGCGCTGTATGTGATGACCAAAAATGGTGTTCCAGAGGAGTGTCTCTTGAAGCTGTTCAGTCACGCCCAAATCGGACCAAAGGAACAGGACATGATCAGGAATTTGAGCTATTTGGGCATCACTGTCGTCAACGATGTAAGCTTGAGACAACCAATCCCCTCATGACCACAACTAATCGCATTACTTTCATGCAGGGAAGCCGCAGAAAACTTTACAACATTCCACGCAAGGAACGCATCACCGAACACACATATCAAATGTCCCGATGGACTCCAGTCATCAAGGATATCATGGAGGACCTCATCGAAGACAAGTTGGACTCGAAGCACTTCCCATTCCTGGCAGGACGTTCCCAGAATGCATCTTATCATGCACCGACCAGGTGACTATTCTCGAATGATATTCGAAGCGCGCGGTAATTAACCCAGAGCTCCTCTTTGCAGTGCCCGATATGGACATTGGCACAAGGACAAGGCACAGACATCTGTCAAGAGTCTACCACGATTGATTGTCTTTGTCGTTGGCGGAGCCAGTTACTCCGAAATGCGTTGTGCCTACGAAGTGACGGCCAACTCCAAGAACTGGGAAGTCATTGTGGGATCCTCCCACATTCTAACACCAGAAGTATTCTTGAGCGATCTCTACTCGTTGTCGCATGACAACTAATCAGCGCACCAGCGAGATTGTCTCGAGGTGAATGTCCACACAAAACCAACAAAATACCGTGCCAAAGAATACGTTTTTTAAGAGAACATTTCAAGGGAGATTTTCTAGAAGAAATTTACGCAACAAATACATTTTTAGATAACGATAATGAGCCCACCGTTTTTTCGCAGAGAATGAGCTATGGTAGCAGCCATGGCCGGTATAAAAGTAATGATGCTATTTTGAGGTGTTTATGGCTACACAGGCGAGGGGGATTTCAGCCAAATTTCACAATGCTTTTTTGTTAAGAAAGATATATTTACAACAAATGACTTTTAGCGCAAGTAATTAAGTGAGAATCTTAACTAACAGACTGAATGTTTCTCAGGGAACGGCATCAAGGTCACGGCTCTTTGCGGAAATCGTTGACTGATTTTGCTTGTAGTTCCGAAACACACACACACATATTTTTCGATGCGAATTACAATTTTCCGAATTCCACCGAGAATTCAACGATTTTCACAGAATCGTCCAGCCCTGCGCTGAAACAAAAACATAAAATTCCATTCATCGATGTCTACCTGAGTAATATCAATGCCAAGCAAAAACAGAAAAACAAATATATATATATTTATTTATCGGAAGATGGTTTTCATTCGGAGAAAGAAAACGACGGAAGAGAATTTAGTGAAAGAGTCAACAAAATAAAATTAAAATAAATGTCAATTGGAATTCAGTGTCAAGAATTTGAGATGAATATATTCATATACATATAGATATATACATATGAGGAGATTGGTTATCGATGCGCCAGATCAACACGGCAAACATTCACTGCGCCATCTGCATAAGTTTCAAATGGGTATTGGCACAATAGCCGGCTGCGACGTACCGATAACCACTCATCTCCCAACTTATACCTGAATGTAAATGCAAACTCTGCTGTATCGATGTGTTTATTGGTTGTCATTCAAGACACAGTCAATATTGAAAATCAAAACAAAAAAAAGTTTTTTTTTTTATATAAAATGAAAACAATTGAATGATTAAGTCGAAAAAAAATGTTTGAGCCTAGCCTTTTCCCAACTAACGGAGGATGGTCTGGCTAGTGAGTCTTTAAGATTGATGTGAATTAATAAAAGCTGAATTGATGGCAAAGAAAAGTAGATCATCGGTTTTTACTTCGCTTTTCAGCGCTTTGAGGGACGTCAATGGGTAAGGCCCCTTGTGCAGGGAAATCCAGTACATAATATACACTGTGTCATCACATCCTAGTGAGATGGATCCGCGTTGACGCACAGCCAAACATCACCGGCCTAATGACGTCAATAGGAATTGGCATTGCTCTGTGTGATTGGTAGAGCATAGCGGTTTCAACGGTGACAAGTGGCGACCCTCCCAAAATCATCACACTTTGCGGTAGACTGTCTGAATTTCCAACGTGAAACATCTTCACGCATTCGGGCATCAGTCAACGAAAAATTCGGATGAAAAGGTTGCAAATGAGCTCGATTCACACACATAACGGTAACCCCATTCAATGGGCCCACCAATCGTCGAGTCCATGACCTTGCCCATTAACTATAACAAAATGATACAACAACGTGAATTCAGCGAACGAAGAAACACATCTAATCGATGATAATGAATCGAACATTCAATTGGATGTTTGGGTGCGCGCGCGCATGCATGAATCAATTAATGTTTTTGGTGCGAACAGACGGGCAACGTGAAATATCGAACAATGAACAACCGGTCATTATCTTAGGCCAAAGCTTTCACCATTCTTGCGGTGATTTTATTTGTGAATGTGCAAAGACGCGCTTGTACGCAAATTCGAATATGCGCTCATGATTGTGCACCGATGGCAGTGGCTGCTGGCATTCAAGTCGATCCAGTCATCGAATTTCTTTTCTTATTTCATATTCTGCATCTTTCTTCTCGAATCGATTGCTGTTTTCTTTCTTCTTTTTCTTTCTTTTCACCTCTCTTTCTCTCCGCGCGAACAGTTCAATTTCTGAACCGTTGATAAACCTTATTTGACTTTTGTTTATGCGATCCAATCATCACTCACCTTCCTTTGCTAATAAAGAAAAAATTATCGAGTTTGTTGAGATGCTTCATCATGTGTGATATATGCCGGCTCTGAGATGCTCACAATGTAGATCACCGCAGATGGTTCAATTCACGCCAGCCATTCAACTCGCAATGAGAAACTTTTTTTTCGTTTCTTTTCCAAAGTTCATCAGAGCAACGTGAGAGTTTATTTGAAAATGAGAAAGACGTTGGTGAATTGTGAATGAATCCTCCCAAAAAAATGAAAGAAAGATAAAAAAAAAAACTGAAGAAATAATAATCATAAAAATCCACACCCAAGAATGTGTGTAAAGATCTCGCGAGACATTTGAGGCTCCATCAGCGAATAGACCGAGGCGTATAATGTAGAGTAATTCACCAGATCCGGTCAGTTTCATCATTTAACATTGGCATCGCCACTTCAGCAAGACGTGTGCTTATACCGTTACTCACATGAGCGGCTTCCACGTCTTACCGTTGCACGTGCACCGTTCAACACGAATAAACGAAATTGAATCGATGCAATCGATTTCGAAACGTCAATTCGATGACTAAAGCTATTCAATTTCATGTGATTCGATCAAATATTATCATTGACGAATTTGAAGAAGACATCTCGAATCGATAGACCTACCCAGTCATATGTCGTAATGACAACAAAACGACAATCGAATGCCGACAACAAAAGGGGTAATTTCAATGCAGTTGAAAATACAATCATTTGACACACACCGACCTCTTCTTTCTCTTGGTTTTTTTTTCTCTCTTGCCTTTCAACGAACCGAAAATGTCAAAAGAATTTGGATTTTGGCATTTTGTGCATGTCGCAAAAACCTACAGAAAAAAATCGATACGCGAAGAAAAAAAACGTCCAACAACACCAACGTCCGCAATATCAACAGCCGAATGAATCAACAGAAAACGACACGGAATTCGCCAACCATCCATCAGATCCGTATGGCATGGTGGAAGCGTTCCACCTTCTTTTGCATACTACCGATCCCCGGTTATGTGTATCTCACTTACTTTCATTTCGAACCGAGAGACCATCTTATACAACTAACCGGTAACGTTTTAAAATATTGCACCCGTCGCATACGAGCACACACCGCCGTCAGTAATTTCTCGTGAATCAGTCAAATAACATAATAGCACACAGCCGCAACGGACATCGGTCACAGTGCCGGGGCATTCGGGGGACCAAGTCAACGTAAACAAACAGCGAAGCAAAATACAAATAAAAAAAGGAAAATTAACGAAAAAAAAAAAACAAATCAAATTGACGAAATAATATCGATTCGAAAATGTTTGACGAAGAAGAAAGAAAAAAAAAAATAATCAAACTGTCGTGAATAGCAATCATATCCAGTCGGTGTAGCGAAAAGTGGTGTGCACCAAATCGGCGAGATAATACCCGAACGCAACAAGACACACCGAGTGCGTTGTCAGTTGAACAAAATCATGCACATAACAAGTTGAGTTTTTGATACGAATGATTTAATTTCGCGTCTTTCGGTGCTTCGAACAAACAGCGGGTTCGTGTCTTTTTCGCTCCTCTCAATTTTCTTGCTTTGTGCGGTTGTGTTTTTCCTTTTGGCTTCAAGAAAATTGGCAAAAGAGAGAAAAAATCGTTTTCTATCAAACGAAAAAAAAAAAAAAAGAAAAATAAAAAAAAAATCGTTAAAATCATAGCCTATCGATCTGAGCACTGAACCCAGCCGCCACTTCCATTCCATACCAATACCAGCCAATAAAGTATGTCATCTTGCCAACGAATCCAAAATTATAGTGAAAGCGAATTTTAAAGTGCGTGGAATGGTAAACGGATCGCTTTGATGGTCTCTCTTTCATTTCAAACTAAACTTTACTTTTATTTTATGTTTGGTCGGTTTTTTTTCTTTTTCTTTTATTTTTTCTTTTTTTCATATTTCGCGCTCCGTTATTATTTTCATACGTATATGCATCGGTGGCGCGGTGTATGTGTATTATTCGTTTCTCTCTTTCTATTCGAATGGTTGGTTCAGTGATCGCTGATGTTGTTGCCGTTTTTTTCTTCTTCTGTCTTTCTTTCTTTCATTCATTAACTCTCAGTTTTATTTGTTGGCTTGTCAGAAATTCGTAAGAAACGCTTTTGCTACGAAAACATTTTTCTCCTCAGTTTTCGGATCTCATGAGATTTGTGTGTTTGTTATTTATTTTTTTTTTGTCGTTTGTTGTACTGTCCACTGACGCAGGCTAACGAGTCGCAACCTATCGTCTCAATCGATTGATATTAGCGCGGTTTTTCGGTGCACTCATCATTGACTCGCGTCCGTTTGAAATGTTTTGAGGCAACAGTTTGGTTTTCGATCACCGTTTTCGGTAAGATTTTGCGTAGCGAAATCGATCAGTGTGCTAAGTGTGCGTTCAGTGATTGATTGATCTCTTAGGCTAGAATTGAACGATTTTCGTTGGAGATTCTCTGATTGTTTTATTTAGTTTTTGTTTTTGTTTTTTAACCGAAAATCATTCATTTCTGAAAATAGTGCATCATTATTGAGTGGATTAACTGAATACACCAAATACACAGCGAGCTCTCTTCCAAAGGACTAACGTCATAAACATCAATATGAATGTAAGTTGTTGTCGCCTGACCACTGCAAATGCACAGCAGCCAGTTTGCGGTGAAGCGGTAAAAAAAACCATCCAAATGATTGCTTTGATAAATAAATAAAAGTGAAAATAGCGCTCTCTCTCTATTTGAATATTGTAATAGTTCGTCGTTTTGAAAATCTGAATATCTGGTCGATTTGGTTGCCGGTTGGAATTGATAAAAGATGCCCAACCTGCGAATCATCATATTTGTCAACGGTTAACTGCTAACCATTTCGTTTAACGGTGACGACAATCTCACCGTTTTGGAAGGCACAACGAATGGAATACAATTTTGAAAGTGATGTGACCAGTCGCCTGTCATGCACATATTTCTGCTATGAATCGTGGTATTGTCATTTGATAACATCGATTCCGATTCGCACACTCGCTGTAATGTTGTGGAACAAACGGTTTTATTTTGTTTTGTTGCTTTTTTCGCTTGTTCGAGAAATAAAAACGCGGCTAACAAAGTACGAAGAAATCAAAGCCATGACGGCCGCAAGCATTGAAAACGCGAAAAAATGATTCACAAATTGCAAATTGATTTAATTACACGGCATTATTGTGTCCATCATAGCGTGTTAAATGGATTTTCTGATGACATTTGATTCAAATCAAGCACTGCGCTTGCGTTTGCCGAACAATCTGTGCGGATCTCTTTGATCTGCCCATTGATTACGTGAATCCGACTTCAAGATTCGCAACGGCTGGCGACGCATTTCAAAAATACATTAATTCTGAACATAATTTTCGCACCGTCGTTTGCTTGACCAATCCTTTAATTGTTCCACTTTGCCAAAAGCACAACATATCGCGCAAGAACTTGTTTCGATAATCAATTCCAATTTCGGTCCGCTTCGCGTTCGGTTTTTCTTTCGAATCGATCACAGTCCAAGAGCGAGAATTTTCAATGCAATCAACTGTGGGTGGGGCTTTATTGGCATTTGATTGACGGATCATGATCGGTTTCTGGCTCAATTCGGCTCGAGCGATCGAGCAGTTTGCCAAAAATGCGACGGTTTGGTCCGTCATAAATCATCCGTTTGCGGACAATGGATCGCTGGCGGGATCAAATAGCTTAAGATTAATGGCAGTCATCCACCGGCCGATGGGTGAATGAAGATGCTATTGTAATTCCATTGAATCAAATCGAAATGAAATAATATTTTCAACAAAACAATGTTGCGGTCATTCTTGAAGTGAAACCTGGGCATTCGACCCAATGTGGAGTAGAAATGACCATCGTAATGGATGTGCGGAATGATCACAAAAACGAAAATGGAAATCGCGCACATCCAACAAATACTTTCGATTTGGGATGTGAACTAATCAAACAATGAAGTTTTCCATTTTTTCCTCCTCTTCTTCTTCTTATTTCTTTCTCTCTCTCTCACTCTTTTCTTTGCGAAATGACTCTCGAATCATTATTCAAATTATTTTCACGGTCTGGCTATTCGCCAGATTACCGGCTTTATAATCCCTTGCGTAATCGCACTGCAATCAACAATCGATCACCGGATCACAACGCATTGGAAAATGATCAGCAGCTTTTCGAAGCGGTGCGGTAGGGGGTCAGCCAACAGAATCCGGTGCGATGCTGTCGATGACGTTTCTTTTGTCCTAATTATGATGATGATTGTCGGACATTTAATAAATTGGGCTGGAATTGAGGAGAAAATGATGCGTGAAATTGAAGAGATTTGTTTTTGGAGAAAATTCGCTTTCGATCGATTTGCGATCGTTTTGCAGTGCATTTTCCGGACAGTTGTCTGAGATTGTCTAAAACTTCAAAACCATTATGAGACGTTTACGTAATGACGGTGACTGTCGAAAAGACACATTGTAACCCAATTAGATAAAATGTAGCAGAGTTTTAACGCTCGTTAATTATCAACACTGTGGTCAGTCGGTGTTGAAGCTATTTCGCAATTTTCCAACAGATTTTCCAAATGTACGCGTGCTGCTTCAGGTCAATAATCTCTAATTCGTATGCAAAAATGCGGTCACATGTACAAATTCAATTGCAGTTTGCAGCTTTCAAATTGCTGTTGAGGCGGTTGTCAAGACAGATTACGATACGATATTGAGAGCGGCCTCGTAATCAAATTTGAATTTGCATTTGTCGGAATTGAAATTGAAATCAATCAAAATGGGTTGGACGGTGCGTGTTGATGCGTGAGGTCAGCATCGTTAAGAAAGAGAGCAAGGACCCCGCTGGTGATCCCCCCCACTCAACTCCAAACGGTACAAAGCCAATCTTTCTCATTCAATCGAATCAATTCGAATTGCTAATGAGTTGCGAGCCGGTTGTCCGTTTTTTTGCCCGAATCAAGAGAAATGAAAATTTCCTCAAATTCCATGCGCGATGAAGATCAATGAAACGTCTCGGGCTTCGAACAGGCTTTGGAATGAACCCTAACCGATTCGATTCCAATTTGGTCGATGGAATGCACATCCATTTTGTTCTATCTGGTCGTGTGAGGCAAGACAGATACAAAAAAAACTGAACAAACTTGCGGATTTCGAATTGAATAAGAGATGGAATGCTGTTATAAAATGAAAACTAGTCGAAAGAAAAAGCGTAAAGAGTGAATTAATTAAAACAAAAAAAATAAAAAAAAAATAAAAAATAATTCAAGTGAACGGTCGCACAGTGAATGTCATCGTTTGGCTATTTCGCATTTCAATTGTGCAGCAAACAACCACTGATCGCCGCAAAATACATGCTTATTCATCACGGCTCAATCATTTTCGTTCATTTCAGATAATCACGTACATATGCCTGCTTTTACCAGTGATAGCAGTTGCCAAAACAACTGAACCATTGCATGGAATTGATCGATTGTCGGACCATCATGAGATTTTGATAAGAACTAAACGTGCCGGCAGCTTTGATTTCCTCGGGAAAATCGGAAACGTAAATTGAAATGCATAACCGTTAATTAGTTGCAATGACATTAATGCTGTGTGTGTGTGTCTTATTGTGTTTGCAGACCGTGGCCTCGTCCGTGGGTAAAGCATCAGCTCATGCGGTCGGCGGTGCATCAAGTGGCTCTAGTGGCTCTTCATCCAAAACGTACGGCTACGAAAAGCCTGCAATTGTAATTATTCACTTGTTTTTTTGATACGATTTCCTTTCTACTATTTTGGGGTCCACTGTGGCATGCCAAATCAATTGAATGTAGCGCCCGCCATTCACAAATTAGCGGCGAATTAAACTCAACTTGATTCGCATTGCTAACAATGCATCAACGTTTCGCTGCGAATATGTTAATTAAATGTCTTGCATCTCGCTTTTGCAGCACACCGACGTACATTTTGACGGTTGGGAGTTGAAAAAATCAATATTGAATACAATATTTCAAGCTGTGAAAGCAATTACCGGTGGAATAGCAGCCATCAACGGTCAATTGATCAAAGGCAGCGGTTATGCCATTTCGAAAGGCGGACAAGTATATATTTGAATCCGTGCTTCATCGTGATAATCAGTGTTGTAATGGATTGCCTTGTATTTCAGCTCGTTTCGGCTTCGGGTGACAAAGTTACGGCCATCGGAAAGCAGATTGCATTGTCCGCAAAGTTGGTACCAGCATCAAAGCCGTCTTATCACAAACTATTTGCATCGTCATCCGGCCATTCCAGTCATTCAAGTAACAGTCACGAGGATCACGATAGTATGTCTAGCATCGATGGAGGAATTGGACCAACATACTCTAACGCGAATCTCTCTCGTAGGTTTCACCAGCATTGGAGGACCAACAGCTGAAGCCATTCACGAGATTCCCTCTGGATATGGCCATACCGGACCAACGGCTCACACCAGTCACACTGGGCATGCAGCCGGAACTGGATACTTGCCACTACCATACGACACCAGCTATCAAGTGCCGGCCACCTCTCACGAACATGCTCATATCCCGTTTGATGCATACGGCCCACCGAGCACAGCCCACACAAACTACATCAGCACCCGAAAAGGTAATTTCCACTGACCAATAAGCTCGCCGCTACCGAAACACACTAAGCTACCAAATAAGTACGCAGAATTTATAAGCAACAAAAAAAAATCAAATTATGGTTGGGCAAACGTGATTTTGTAGTTAGTAGATTTTAGCTAGTTAATTTACACTGATTTTGAATCAGTGCAGTGAACAAATGGAATCATTTTATCGGAAAATTCCGTGTGAATATTATGCTCAAACCGCTAGCTATGGCCGTCAAGGAGCGGATAGAAAATGAGAAGAAAATACTCAACGGTGAAATTTAGATGACCATACTCAACGTCCTGGTGCTGACACAGGACGAACGGATAAACCACTAAAACAATTGTAGTTTGTAAAATTGTGGGATTCAAAATAATAAAGCAGGAGGAGAAGAGAAGAACAAAAAATGGCCATGGATTCTCTCCGAAATCAGTTAGAATAAATAATAAACGTTAACCAATGCATTTCTGTTCTTCTTCATTTTAGCAACAAAACCTTACGATAAACATGATCAAACACCAGTTACGGGACCTGACACTTTTGACATAACATCCGTCAACAGAAAAGCGGTTGAAGCCTTAGAAGAACTACTGAAAAAGTTACCAAACAAACTGACAAAGCACAAAGACAGCCTGAACGTGAACAATTTCATTGACCAAAACAACAACAAATATCACGATGACCACTACAAACCGAATGACGAGGACAGCAACAGTAACCATAAACCAATCAAACAATATGCCATTCCAAATGATCCGAATCAAGTGCCTGCCTTTAAGCCTTTATCGCAGGGAATTACCTCAACATATTCATTTCAATTTGGTCCAATCGAAGCCGTTACAAAGCACACAATTGGTGGTAGTGCGATTGATCACAATGGTCACAGTGGTGGTGGGGGTGTTGGTGTCGGTGTTGGTAGTGTTGACATCAGTCAAAACTACTTGACTCCACCGAAACCGTACCCCAACAACGCACTGGCCCATCAAGTGAACGCGTACATGCCCATGAGTCCCGTCGAAGCCATCTCCCAGAGCTATCCTCTTGACTTGTATCACACGATGTCCTTGAAATACGCCAACAGTCTCGACTCCAATCGAATCCCATCAGCGTATTTACCGCCTGATGGCAATCACCATTACGAAATCCAAAAGTCCATCGGCTACGAATTGTCCAAAAAAAAGAAAAAATAATCGACGGGAGACAACTGACCGAGCACGGTCTTTCATCAGCTCATCAAGCATTTCGGTTTTTGGCGTTGACGTGCCCAAAGCCATCGTGTGTGTTGCATTTAACAAATTGACGAAAGAAAGAAAGAAAAAAATTTGTAGACAAAAAAAAAGCGAATCCGTGCGATGCATGTGAGGCATTTGTTTGTGATATGGCTTGATAATTGCTCAGCATTGCGTACATTCATATAAATTCATGACGACTAATTGCTTGTTATGCAAATTGCAATGGAATCTCCTTTTCATTTCGACATTCATTTGTTGGACATTCATATTTTTTTCGGTCGGTTTTTGTTTCACATTCAAAAATTGAGGAACCGTGCGCTCATATGCATTTCATCGTAATTATCATTGACATCGACAAATTGCAGAATTGCGTCATCATTTTATGACAATTGTGGAGTTCTCTTTCCTTTTCTTTTTTTCTTTTCTTTTTTTCTTTTCTTTTTTTTGTTCATTTCATTTCATTTCATGTTAAATTAATTAACTCATTTTGTTGTGTAGTTCTAGTTTGTGCGCGTCACGTTAGTTCACCAGTTCACCGTCACCGTCATTTCTCAACGAAACGTGCGACATTGTAGCGGACTTGAGGTGTCTTTCTGTTTTATACGTTATTTGTTTGCCATTTGTAGATAATGAAATTGTTAAACTATTCGATCAACTGTAGGAATAATTTATACACGTTTAGCGCTTGAACGATTCTCCTCTTTTGAACGGGCTCGATTTGGTCTCCACGATATTGGCGAACCTAGCAGGTCTCATTGAAAGCCGGGCGTTTGAGTTGTTTTTTGTTTTTTTTTGTCGGTGAAACGTAACGTTTCCCAGTTAACGGAGAGAAGAGAACCGTTTCGGTTGATTAGTGATTATCAGATTTGCGGTGTCAGATACAGTCAGACTACGGAATACTCATCAGTATTTTAATCAATACTCTCCCATCCACACCCAACTCTCCAAAGTCTCTCCACCAATGGTCTTGTCTCATTTTCCTTTTGATTTAAGCAAAAACATCACACAAGTGCAATGGTTACATTCGAATTCTATTTATAATTGTTGTTAATTATTGAATTTTTCTTAGCTTGATGATGGTTGTTAATTAAATTATTTATTAATTCAATAAATGAAAATTCTATCGATACTAATTCAAAATAAAAAATAAATAAAAATAAAGTTATTGAGTGGTCAACGCAATGGCAAAGAGACGAAACACCGGGCTGCACAAAAATATCGCAATGGCGATCGCAATGACCTTTGTTTGAGAGTCTGCAAGCATCAATGTATGGGTGAACGAGTATGAATGAGTGAGAATCCGATAAATATCGAAATTCATACCCTCAAACAAACAAAACAACAACACAAAAAGACAAGCCAGCGGGCAAACATATTGTTCGGTTGAAAATGCATTCCAAACTCCAATTAAATCAATGGCGTTTAACTCCGAGTGATGATGGTTCGCTTGTTGCACGACCAATACGTTGCTCTGAAGCAGAAGCAACAACAACAACAACAATCGAAAGAGTTTGACAAATGCTGGAAATGCATTGCAGCCGCGTGTTGTTCCCCCCTCTCTCGCTCCATCTCATTCTATCTTTTATTTTCTCTCTATCTCTCTCTATCTCTTTTCAAACGTAGAAAAGAGAAGAGATGAGAGAGAAAAACGCCATGCCATTGTGTGTTTTCAAATATTGTACTCATCCTATTCAAACAATGGCAGACGATGCCATGGGTGCTGTCGGCTGAGAACGATCGACAAGGGAGAAATGCGTAGAGACGAATGTCATTCATTTAAATCGGAGTCAGAAAATTAATAAGCAATACTGACAGTCACCAATAGTCAAAAGATTCACTCGGAAAATTGAGGGTAAGTTGTCATCCATGCGGTTTATGTTCGTTCAGCTCGTCGTTTCGTTGTGAGCGTTTCTCGTGCAGGATATCCCGATTTTATCGTTGAATGAACATAATTCCATCCAGAATTTTCAGTTGGAACAAAACCAATTCAATATGGCCACAACATGCATATGGATGGGTGTGTGTTTTAGAGTCCACCATCCGCATCTGAGTGCACCCATCAATCTCGAATCAATGATGTCATTCGAGTGTTATCTCTCCGGAACGATCTTCGCGTTGGATTCCGTTTCGATTTTACGTCATTTTATCATAACTGAACGCTTTTTTTTGTTCGTTCATTCATTGTTGGAGTGCTAGTCAAAGAGCGAGAATTCATTGAGAGGGACATAATACATGCGACGATCGAATAAATGATGCCGTCGTCGAATGATCTAATGAATGCCAAGAGGGAATCCATATAATTCGAACCAGAGTGCCCGGAGCTTGGTGCCAGACCTGTTGGTGCCCTTTTTGATTGAATTTATTATTTCTGAAACAAAACAGCCGCAAGAACAAAAATTAAATTTTAAATACACCCGAGACAATGGAATGGTACAGTGCTGGGGGGTGATGCCACTTTGATCCTCTTCAGCGCTCCGTTCTGCAAATCTTATTCAATCGTTTCGAAATCAAAAATTCTTTTAGTGCCTTTCTCGCTCACTTTGCCCTCCTCCCATGTGTTGCACTCCTTTTTCGCTTATCGTTAATTGTTCAACTATTTCTTTTTTGTCCACATTTGTTATTTTATTATTATTTTAATTATGAATTCTTTCGAAAACCACACAGCATTTTCATACATGAATTCGTTATTGCAAAATTGCACAGCAAAAATATAATCAATAAATTCAACGAATTGCATTGAAACGCATGTTTGTGTAACAATGGCATATTCCGCGCGCTTTTTTTCGTCCATCATTGCTGAAATACCAGTCCGAAATGATTGAACGGAATTTTCGCTTTTTTTTTGGAAAGCAATTCTCGCATTAGAAAAACAAAAAACAAAAAAGAGGGAGAGAATTGATTGATGATTCGGTTAGAACGAGAGCAATCGTTAAGGAAAATCTCAAAATTCAAAAATCTCATAAGACTTGGTCAAAATCACAACAAAAAAAATCCCCGCTGAGTTGATGCTGTGAAAATTGCAATGATTTCCACACGTTCAACCGGTTGACGTTACAACTATTTTGTATCAAATCCAATAATCGACTCTCCATTGCTCAAAATGAAGTAGTTTGAAATTTGCAATCCAAAAATTTCGTTTTTCCAGCAATCGACACATTTCAACGGGAAAACTCGACAGAGTCTGAATTGCAATTATGCAACAAAATAAAGTAAGTGATCAGCAGCGAGTCTTGGACCATTTCAAAGTCATTTCTCAACGGCGGTATGCATATGCGGCCATGTGTGACAAGTAGGCATCCAACGAGCATAGCACATTGAATTTACACGATTAACAGTTTCAATTATACTGTATAAATCATAAGTGTATAGCGGTAATGCATTAAATCCAATATATATTGGCCACACTGGCGTCGTTGTGCGACTTTGCTCGATGTTCAATATTGAGCTTTGGATAATGTTTGCCCACCCACAAAATGTGCCACCATAAATAAGGCAATGGGTTGCGGATATTGTTGGCAGCTCACCTCAGACACATCACCGTTTTCTGGAAACATGTGAATTATGTCAGAGATATTTTCTCCAATTCTTCACTTGATCAACGCGACCAATGCAATGGCAATGCAATTGCAAACCCAAAAACCAGCAGCATGCAGCCACACACACACACAAATACACAGCCAGATTCGGGCGAATGCAAAAAAGACTCGAAGCGATTTATGCAATTTGAGCAACATTATTAATATTATTTGAATAATAAAAGCATATCATGATTCGATTTGTGTTGTTTGATTATAATTTTTATTGCGAAAACATATTGTTATACAAGTTGCAGTATTGCCGTGGACGTCAACATGCTGGCCAGCGTTTATTTAATTTCTTAATTCGCTTCTTCTGGAATTGATTTAGTTTCGATTTCGATTTGGAAATGATCTGCCGCAGACGTGATGCGTGTTCGATAAGAAGCTTGAGATGTCACCTGCTGTCAGCCACAAATCATGCGGTAACTGTTGCCACGCTGTTGCTGCTGCTGTCGCGCAGAAATCGTCACCCGATAAAGACACCGTCGATAATCAATCAATTTAGAAAAGAAACGTAACCGCTGATCACATCCGCATGATCATTAATTGAAAAGAAACATCGTGCGCGCAGCAACAAGAGATTGCAAGGGCAACCCATTGAGGACAACATTCATGTTCGATGCGTCCAATCCTTCTTCATTTTCTTTTTCGCATGCCAGTCTGGACCACCAACCAGTAATTGTAGCCATGAACTCTGGTTCATGCAGCAATGCAACGTGACGAATACACCAAACTGAATGGCGAATCAAAGTGAGAGCCGATCGTTCCATTCGATCGTATGCTCTTTTTCAACACACAATTTCCCAGTCGAGATGCATCCAATTTCCATTTAATCGCATGTATTGTCTGTGGCCGATTCTCTGATAGAATGGCCGCTCTATTCACTTTCTAAATTGTCAAGTCCAGCTGACACGATGAGCAATCGATCGCATGACACATTCCAATTTGGATGCTTCCCTGTAGAATGCAATCGGGAACGAAGTCGGTTTTTCTTCGGTTCCGGTTCGCCGTTCCGCGTTAGTAATGGCCCTCAACAAGCTCATTAACCGATCCGAGCGCACACCTATATTTTTTCTAAGCCGCCCAACGCTCAAGAGAACAACTTCTTTGCTTGTTGTTGTTTTTTCACTCTTTTTTTACTTTGCGACGACAATCACTTGGAGATAATGCTTGGCTTTCGCGCGCGCATATTCACAGAGGGGTTCGCTACCATTCAGATTGATTTGAATTAAAGAGAGAGAAAAAACACATTTTGAGATCACTCATGCATGATGACGCTTTGAAGGATCTTTTCCCTGCAATTATGAGCCAGTGACTGTCTGCATTTGAGGCTGCGACTTTGAAACCATTTTTTCAGACGTCAATTTTGGTTGAGAATTTTCAAAGGCCTTCAAATTAGTTGTTGTTTCTTTTTTTTTCTCCTCGCAGGACATGAGTCTTGATACTCACCACATAATTGAGTCCGTTTTGTGACGATTAACAATCCACTCGAGACAGTAAAGAAGGAAGCAAGCGAATAGATCCGGTATGAGGTTGCACAGAATCGACATGCCCACCTTAAAATGCCACACAAGAACAAAAACACAAGAGCAATTTTTTTTTTGTTTTGTTTTTTTCAAACTTGCCAACTGTCACACGAGATGCTGATCAAATGACAATCCGTTCACTCAACGACCGACCGATCCGATTAACGGCAATCTCAGTTTCAATGATCCTTCCCACTGAATCTGAGAAAGGACGAGTAACGCACTGCTGATCAGAATTTCGGGCGAAAATCGGTTTGGAAAAGTTTTCTAGCGAATTGCTGACGTTCATCAAAACATGAAAATGGTCATGCATTGAACACGAGCTATTTATAAAACTAATGTCAAATGGGTAAGTTGCCGCGCCGAAACCAAAGG
>JANSTV010061709.1:0-11913 GCA_027564135.1 Lestremia cinerea | reverse complement strand
GCGACAATCATTTATGAGTCACGTGTCGACAATGACCATTATTGAAAACAAAACAAATCGATGGCACGATGTGATTCTGTCGGAGGGTGGAGGATTTTAATAAAATCGGGACGTACAACGTTTGGGCATTTCGAATCAATTCATTATGCGACCGAGCATGCTTTGGTTCGGAAGCGAATTTAAAAATTTGCTTTCTTCGACGATTTGAATGTACTTTCCCAGCTCGGCAGAGTAACCAAGCATCACAAGATAAGTCTATGAAAGGTAGTGATGGAATATTGTGCGTCTGTGTTAGTGGGGTTGCCTGTGACGTCACGAGCAGTATATCATTCTCATCGGACAACACTGGATGGAAATATATGTATTCAAGGTGCGAGTGACGTCATCCACTGTGTTAGTGTGTGTGAGTGTTGTGCCACTACCTGACATAGACTTATCTTGGAAGCATCTGTCGGCAATCGAGTGGCTTTTCAGTGGAATGAAACAAAGACATGATTTTGAGCACGTCTCAATTCCGGTTCAGCCCCTTCCCCGGCCTTTGGCCGAAAAGACATTCATTCATTCATTCGTGTTTGATTGCCATTATTCGGACGGAACCCTCGAAATTGCCATCGCAAATTGAATGCTTTGTATTTAACGCATTTTTATTTGACTTTATTTTATGGTCGACCATTTGTATTTGGCAATAAGCCACCGTGTTTCTCGAACGGGTCTCCCCGTAATGGAAGATAATCTTCGGTGAGGAGAATACGATGTAATTAACTGTAGCCTTTCATACGATTCAAACGACACGAAATTATTCTCAATTAACGTCGCATTTCTCCAAAGGTTACGCTAACAACGTTACGCACATCCATTCCACGACACACCGAACGTCTCGAGTGTGCTATCATCGCATATAAGAGTTATCTTTATGATTCATTTGATTTATCATCGACTCACTGAATTGAGACATTAGTCAATTTTTGATTTAATCGAGTTTCCGTCAGCGGTTCTGTGCTAATGACACACTCTGTCACGCAGTGAAACGCTCATTGGAATTTCAAGCGATTCTATTTGCTCCGCATTCATCGCCCACCTCCACAGCATCGATTCGATGTTTCATTCTGAAACGACATGGACGATTCATCGCGTCGATGCGAAGAAAATTAATTGCATATCAAATGCCATCATAATAATTATTGTCACAAAATAACGGATGACATTTCAGACTGGGTGTCAGATCGCTGGCATCGAAGAGGCAAGTCCTCCTTTAAACCCCCGCCTCAAATGATTTGAATAATAAACGGCTGGGGCCGATGTGATGCATAAATCACAAGAGCGAGTCATGTTATTAGTTTTGTCCGACGAGCGAACTGGCCGTCGGTCACAACACTTCAGCATCCGATATTTATCACTTGAATGATTAATTAGTGAGAGTTGACAACCGGTCGGCCATTGGACTTGAGTTACGATCGACGGGCCTACCTTCCGAGGTCGACCGGCCAGCATTCCAACCCGTTCACATCCACGACCACCGCCTTGGCTCATTCTATTTGCATTCTCGGTCGGCCATTTGTCGCGTCACCTCCAAGCGACAGCCGGAATGGAAATGTTTTAATTATCGGCTTTGCAATGCACGACCATTAATTCATTTGTTCGACAAACAAAACGAATGTTTCAAAACGAATGAGTTTCAAATCGAAATGAATTCATACGCGGAAATTTTCTGCAATGTTTGCATTATCGATTCGGAAACGTTGATTGTGTCGCAACCGTCGTTGGGGGATTGTGGATGTTTCGAATGCAGTTAATCGACGATGATGGATGTTCGAGGGCTCTTCAATTAATTTGTTGCTGTTTCAACAGAAAATTTCACGGCATTTCGATTAATGCTGCCAGATCGATGGGTGGATGATGAGGGGGCTTATTTTGAGGAATGAAAGCCAACAAATTCGGAAGAATTCCGGACAAATTTGAAAAGATTTAGTCGTATGAGAGCAGATTGGGGCAGATTCGGACAGATTCGGACAGATTCGGACAGATTCGGGCAGATTCGGAGAGTTTCAGACAAACTTCATCAAATGAACTTTATTTAATTAAAACATGAATGACGTCAACATTGAAAGTGCATTTTTTGAAACTTCCTCAGGGGGTCGTAGTTAGGGCTAATAATAATCAATGGCGGTACATCTCCTGAGACGATCCTGACCTTCTTTAAACAGCAGAGGGGAAGCTTGAAGACCATCAACAAATCGTTTGAGTTTTGAAATGCCAAAATCGTCCAGTTGCTTTTGAAACTTGTCGCCTTTTGCGATCACCTCATCAATGAGCCTGGAAGGAATATACAAAATAAAATTAGCTTCCATCATTTCGTGCAATTCGTCCGATCTTACGATATTAGCTCGGGGATCCCATCCCTTGCAATCCACAAGAAAAAAAATAGAATTTCGAGAAGAGTTAGCGACGGAAACAAAAAGGAGGACGCAATCTCAGGACTTACAACCAACATTCGAAACAGTTTTCTGCAGAGCAAAAATTGTCTTCGGTGCGAATTGAAATGATAAACGAGTCTTGATAATCGGTAAAGCTGGCTTCAATCTCTCCCACACGATTGGAAACAGGCTCGTCAACGAGCAACACAGCAGAAGTCACGGCGCTCAAACCTTTATTGAATTGCTCCACAGTCGTTGTTAAGGCCAACAGCGAACTGAAAAGAAGCTGCATCGACTTAAAATTCTGTGAGCGGTGGCATGGGTGAGCTCTCATAACGTATGCGCAATCACTTGCGAGCTTATATGTGATCCCGAGGTCCTGGAATCAAACTGATGGTCAGAATGGGACCTCATCGCACCGCAATTGGATATTCACTTGAAACTCAACCAGCGCATCTCGGAGAAAGCCCCTCATTGCTTCTACATTGTAGGTTTTCACCTTACACTCGATTTCCCTCACCTCGGTCGAATTCAAACTAATCAGCAGTCTGGAATGGGCACAAACAGCTCATTGATTAGCTTCTAAATGAAAACCAAACATCTGAAAATTCTTACGCAAACAGTCGATCAATAACGTTATATCTGTGACGAAAAGGAAAGAAAGACATTGTCTGAAGGACTGTCGACAGGTGAACTGAAGGAACTAACTGCAGCGGTCCTCTGATCTCCAAGACCTTCAAGAAAAATTCTGACTGGTCGGATTTGTATTCGAATTCGCCCACGAGCTTGACGGTTGACCCAAGAAATGTGTAAAATCCCTGCGGAAGCATTCGTTTAGTCCGAGGCAACTTTCGCTTTGTCAATGCAGACCTTCTCGAGAAGAACGAACGGATTTCCCAAGAACGTTATGGCCTTTTTCAGACTCAAATACTTTTCGGATAAGCTGGCTTGAGCGGCTGGCGCCCTAGGCTTAGCCATTTCCGCCTCGAGTCTGGAATGGTAAAAAATCAAAGGTTCCAATTCCCGTTCCCTTGAATCATCTAGTTAGTTCTGACCTCGTCACGAGTTCGTCCACTGTTGCCTCAATTGAAAGCATAAACTTGAAAAAAGTCACAAGTCCTTTCCGCTTCACAATGGACGTTTTCATTTCGCTGTGTGGGAAAGAGAAGGAGTAAATTCAGAGCGCAGGAATGAAGGGCATCTGACGCACTCAGTGATGGATTCGCTTGCGGTCAAATGGATAGCATCGTCATTGACCAATTGAATATCAATATCTGAAGTGGGAGCAGGTCTGCGAAGGAAAGAGAATGGCGAATCAATCGAGCGATAGGCTGATTCCAGAGTGTTTGCATTTCGATTTCGGGGATATAAGACGAGAGACGTCGTAAGCCACTTACCATGAGTGTCGACGCATGAATGACTTTCAACAAGAGCTCATCGCCAGTCTTGACGATATTATCCATTTTCTCGATGCTTTCGGCGAGTCTGATAACGAGATAAACTTGAATAAGTTGACTTTCAAAATACACCGCACATTAGACTCACTCAGTTATATTTTCGACAGCCGTTGAGCTGAAATGGACAAGTCGATGAGAATCTTCTCCACTTTTCAGTCGAAGAAATGGAGAACTTACAATTCAGCATCAATCGCATCAAGCTTAGATTGATCCAGAAGCGCTTGATTAGCTTTTTCAAGATTAGCTTGATAAGTACCATCGAAATATTCTCTTACCCATGGTACAATTGTATAAAACATGCCATTGATGACCACCTTGTGGATCAACAGAACGATCAAGCACTGCTTCCACATTGTCACGATCTTCGAAGAGCTCCAATTGAAGTGTATTCGTCGATTGTCGAAAGCCAACTGAGCTCCGTTCGGTTGAAACAAGCCCTAAATATCATTGTAGGCGCTTCCGCAAGCGAACCTTCACTCATTCAAGGGAAATGAGGAGCTCAATTTTTCGATGAAACTTTCGCAATGATTCCAATGAATCGCAAACAACTCAAAACATAAGCCATCGTCCGCTTTGCATGCCTTCGGGCGGATTTCAGCGCTCCACACATTTGGCAATTGCCTGTGATCCAAAATGCCTCGTCACTCACTCGCTTTAACAGGCGTATTCGATGACATCCCGACCAGTCGAATGGTAGCGACCTCTGCTAGAAGGTAACCGTCACAACACAATCGATTTAAAGTCAAGATATTTCGATTCATTCAAGCATTCATTTATTTGATGGAACTCCGATTCGTACAAGCTTCAAACTCTGCAAGTGAATCGTTTCAAACCTCATCAGGCGATCCTTGTTTGGAATCATCAGGCGATTCTTGTTTGGAATCTTCAGGGGACACATCCGTTGCACTCTCCGCGTCAGCAAACAGTACATTGGAACTTTGAAGGCCATCAACAAACCGTTTGAGTTTTGGAATGCCAAATTCGTTCAGTTCCTCTTTATAATCGTCACCTTTTGCGATTACCTCAGCAAGGAGCCTAAGATTAAAATAAAATAATAATATCCGTCACTTGGACCAATTCGAGAAAACTCACGATCCTAATTTGGGTATCGGATCCCTTGCCGTCCACAAGAAGAAAAGGGGAAATTAGCGATGGAATCAAAAGGGAGAACTCAACCTCAGCACTTACATGAAATCCTTGAGATTGATTACTTCTTGGCAAAATGCAGCTTCGGTACTGACATCAATACAAATCACTTCTTCATAACCGGAAAAGCTGGATTCAATATCTCTCATGCGTTTGAGAACAGATTCATCGTCAACTACCGCGAGAGCATGACGCACGGCTGCCAAACCCTTATCGAAATGCTCTTTAGTCATTGTCAAGCTCAACAAAGCTCCCAAAATAGTCTTCAAATCGTCCGAGTTCTCATCTGGAATCGCCCTAATAACGAATGCGCATTCGCTTGCAAACTTATATGCGATTCCGAGGTCCTGGAATTAAACCGATGGTCAGAATGGAACACCACTACACCGCAAATGAATGTTCACTTGGAGTTCATTCAGCGACTGTCGAAGTGTGTCTGCCATCGCTTCTGGATTGTAGGTTCTCCCCTCACACACGACTTCCTTCAATCCAGTGGAATTTAAGTTATAGAGCAACCTGAAGTTTATCGATTAGCTTCTGAATGATAATCAAATGCCTGAAATTTGTACCCAAACAATCGATCAGTCGCGCGATATCTGCAACAAAATGAGATGAGGACATTAGGATGTCGACAGCGGAGTCCAGGGCACTCACTGGCTTGGTCCTCTGGCCTTCAAAACCTCCAAGAAAAGGTCTGACTGGTTAGACTGGAACATTCGCTCTTGTTCGGAGTTCAAGTCAATAGACTCGTAAAAAAACTGCGGAAACGTTCGATTAGTCCGGGACAACATTCACTTTTTCTATGCAAACCTTCTCCAAAAGAACGAACGGATTTCCCAAGATTGCTGCGTCGTTTTTTAGAGTGAAATACTTGTCAGACAAATACTCTTCAAGGCCTGCTGTTCTGGCTTTAACCTTTGCATTGTCGAGCCTGAAAAGATGAGCACTATTGGTTTCAGTTGTTTCAGTCTCTTTGCAGCACTCACATTAAGACGAGAAGCCTCACTGTTTCTTTATTTGAGACTGTCAGCTCGAAAAAGTATTTAAGTCCCTCCCGCACGAGAATGGACGTTTTTATGTCGCTGTGTAGGAAATACAAGAAATAATTTCAGAGCGCAGGAATGGTGGACATCTCACGCACTCAGTGATGAATTCGCTGAAGGTCAAGTGCAAGGCATCGCCATTGGCCAATTGAATATCAATATCAGAATCGAGCGCAGGTCTGCAAACGAAAGAAAGCCGCGAATCAATTCGCAATTTCTAATGAGCTTATGTCAAAAGTCATACGTTTCTCACCACACTACTCACGTTTGGATGATGGTGTCCACCGATTCTCTATTGGTGATGGTTTGTCCATAGAAGAGCACTAGTCCCTCCCGCAATAGAATGGCCGCTTTCACGTCACTGTTTGGAAACAGAGGATGTAAGTTTCGTTCGCGGAAATAATGTGCATCTCACGCACTCAGTGATGGATTCGCTGGAAGTCAAATGGATTACATCTCTATCGACCAATTGAATATCAAAATCTGAAGTGGGAGCAGGTCTGCGAAGAAAAGAGAAAGGCGAGTCAATGCGCGATTGGGAGTGAGTTTGCGGAGGATTCATACGTTTCCTCTGGCCTTTGAAGCTCTCCTGTGGTCGACAGACGTGTTTTCACGATATATCCAACCTTGTCCAGGAACTGTGGATCCTTGATTTTGCAACCTTCACCTTCTCGTATATTCTGGATTTTTTCATCTACAGTCGATTGTCTCGAAGTATCCGGTCTTTTTATGAAACCTATCACCGCTATCTCCAGTGCATCATATTCCTCCACACAATTCCCTCTCTCCATCTGAATCCCAACTCCCATCAAATTTGCCATCAGGGTCTATCGATCCAACGGAAAACATTTTGCTTGTGAATTTCCACTGCGTTAATCGCTTTTCAAATTAAAATCTACGTTTCCATCGTGTTGACGTCAATCGTTCGATTTGTTTAAAACACTGCGCATGTTTGCGACACATGTTGTTGATGAAATTAGGCGAAAAATGGCAAACGGAACTTACCATGAGTGTCGAAACGTAAGCGACCTTCAACCAGAGTTGATCATCAGTCTTGACGAAACTATTGATTTTCTCGATGTCTTCGGCGAGTCTGATAACGAGATAAGCTCGAATAAGTTGATGATCAGAATGGATCTTAGCATCTTAGACTCACCGGGTTATCTTTTCGACGGCCAAGTAGCTGAAATGGGCATAGTAATGTGAGTCTTCTTCTTTTCGAGAGAATTGGTGAATACTCACAATTCCGAGTTAACATTATGGATCTTAGTTTTTTGACGATCATCGAGAGCCCTCTTTATCCATGTCATAATTGAACCAATATGCATGCTCTCAATGACCACCGTGTGGATCATCAGAACGATCAAGTACTGCTTCCACATTTTCACGATCTTCGAAGAGCTCCAAGTGAAGTGTATTCGTCGATTGTCGACAGAAAAGTGTTTTCCGCTCGCTTCAAACATGCTTTAAATATCATCGCGGGCGCAAGCAAATCCTCTTTCTTGAATTGAAGAGCGGAGGCTGTCAACGATTCCAAAGGAAAATAAACTTGGAGTCGAACCTGCTTTCACTCACATGCTTTTTGGGCGGTTCTCGGCCCTCCACTCAGTTGGCGGATGTGTGAGGTTGCTAGACTAGCACACAGATCTGTCAGTTCAACACGGACACGAAATACAGTATCGTTTCGAATCGAATCCGCGTTCTCAGTTTCGAAACGATTTCGGCACTGCAGCTTTGTTCAGAGGCGTAACGGAACGAAATTGAGACCGTGGATTCGTTTTGGAACGATACTGTGTTTCGTGTTCGTGTTGAACTGACGCCGTGGTCCCATAAGAAATAATCGGGGCAAAAACTTTCCTAAGCTGTTCGACAGTTGAGCACTGCTCGTTGACTGACCTTTTGATTATCTCGAACCAATTATCCCGGGCTAATCCCATTTGCATTGGTCCGAGACAATCAAAAGGCCAGTCAACGAGCATTGCTCAACTGAAAAATTCTTCTCGAACATTTTCGTGGTGCAAAACAGCCAGCTGTATGGCAACGATCTCAGACAGAAGCTCTGCCCCAGGCCACATTCGAGTCAAAGTCCAGTAAAAGCCTCATTCTCTTTGATTTAAGCAAAGATTTATTTTTTTAATAAAATTCAAGTTGGTAAAATTTTGAGATGAACATTGCAAGTAAATCATGAAACGATCGTTATGCTTGACCGCCAGAAGTCATATCGATTGCCGTATCCGGAAACAGTGGATTGGAAGCTTCGAAGTCATCAACAAATTGCTTAAGTTTTGAAATGCCGAAACCGTCCAGTTGCTCTGGAAATTCGTCGCCTTTTGCGATCACCTCATCAATGAGTCTGGAAAGAATATTGAAAGTTAGCTCCCATCATTCCGTACGATTCGTCAGAACTTACTTTCCAAAATGGGGTATCTGACTCCTTGCAATTCCAAAGATGAAAAACGAATTTCGAGAGATTAGAAGAGATGGAACGCAGAGTCACGAGATTGACTTACAGGACATCGTGGATGACAAGCGTGTATCGGCAAAGGGCATCATCATTTTTGATAACTAGAAAGACCCTTTCTACCCATTCGGAAAAGCCCTCTCTCAATTTCTTAAGGGTAGAGGCATCTCCGTCTTCAACCGCCAGAGCTTGTTTCATGGCTTCGATGCCCCTATTGAAATGCTGTTCAGTCATTGTTAAGCTCAACAGAGCATCTAAGAGGTCCTGAACTGCCTTCACATCGTCCGGGCGCTCGGTAGGAATCAACTTCATCACGAAAGCGCATTCGCTTGCCAACTTATATGCAATCCCGGAGTCCTGGAACCAAAATAAACGGTCAGAATGGAGCCTCATTGGATCGTAATTGGATATTCACTTGGAACTCATTCAGCGACTCTCGAATTTTGCCTTTCATCGCTTCTGTGTTGTAGGTTCTGCCACCACATACGACTTCCTTCACCTCGGTCGAATTCAAATTGAAAAGCATTCTAAAATGGGCTATTGATTAGCTCCCAAACGTGAATCAAACATTTGATAATTCATACTCGAGAAATTGATCAATGGCGGAATATCTGAAGCGAAGAGGGATGAGGACATTAGGATGTCGACAGGAGAGCCCAGGAAACTCACTGATACGGTCCTCTGGCCTCTAGAATCTTCCTGAAAAATGTTGACTGATTGGAGGTGTATTCTTCTTCACGATTCTCGGTTGAACCAAAAGATTGGTAAAATCCCTGCGGAAACGTTTGTTTAGTGGGAGGAGATTGTCTATTTTTCTACGCAAACCTCTTCCAGAAGAATGAACGGATTTAGAAGGAACGCTGCGGCATTTTTCAGAGTGAAATACTTGTTATATAACTCAGCTCGAAAGGCTGGTGTTTTTGGTTTAATCTTTGCGTCGTTGAGTCTGAAGAGGAAAAAGAGATTAGATTCTGTTGAGTCTCTTGGTCTCACCACACTACTCACGTTTGGATGATGGTGTCCACCGATTCTCTATTGGTGATGGTTTGTCCATAGAAGAGCACTAGTCCCTCCCGCAATAGAATGGCCGCTTTCACGTCACTGTTTGGAAACAGAGGATGTAAGTTTCGTTCGCGGAAATAATGTGCATCTCACGCACTCAGTGATGGATTCGCTGGAAGTCAAATGGATTACATCTCTATCGACCAATTGAATATCAAAATCTGAAGTGGGAGCAGGTCTGCGAAGAAAAGAGAAAGGCGAGTCAATGCGCGATTGGGAGTGAGTTTGCGGAGGATTCATACGTTTCCTCTGGCCTTTGAAGCTCTCCTGTGGTCGACAGACGTGTTTTCATGATGTCGTCCACTTTCTCCAGGAACTGTGCATCCTGGATATTGCAGCCATCACCCACTCGTAGACTCTGAATACTTTCACGGACAGCTGAATGGAACGCAGCATCCGGTTTGTACAGGAAATATAGCACATTGGTGTCCAGTTGGTTAGAAATCTCCGCACAATTCCCGTTCTCCGCTTGAATGGCAACTGCCATCATATTTGCCAAGAGCGTCTATCGATCGAACCGAAAAATTGCTTGTAAATTTCCATCGAAAATCAATTAAAAATCGACTCTCGTCGTGTAGCGTTGAGATGACGACAACGAAACTGCGTCAATCACCATTCAAATGAGTGTCGATCTCGATCAACAGCTGCGATGAATTGCCATTCTCATAGCATTGACGTCATACGTAAATTCCTTTCAGTTTCCACGTGTTTGAGCATTGACGCACGTTGCGAGAAGCTTACCATGAGTGTCGAGGCGCGAGCAACCTTCAGCCAGAGTTTATCGTCGGTCTGGATGACCTTATTGATTTCCGCGATGTCCTCTGCGTATCTGATAACGAGATGAACTCAAATAAGTTGACGTTCAAAAATCTTAGAATTATTGACTCACCGGGTTAGCTTTCCGACGGCTGATGAACTGCAATGGACAATTGGATGACATTTTTTTTAAGTCGTGTGAAGTGGTGAGTCTGGGATCAAATTGCAGAATAGGAATACTCACAATTCAGAATCAACAATATCAAGCGTCGGTCGATGACGCGCATCGGCTCCTTCTTCTACCCGATTAATAATGTTAGAAGGAAACATGCCGTTGATGACCACTGCGTGGATCAGTAAAACGATCCAGTACTGTTTCCACATTATCACGTCCTTTTCAGAGCTCCAAGTAAAGTGTATTCGTCGATTGTCGACAAAAAACTGAGCTCCGTTCGGCTGAAACAAGCTTTAAATATCATCGTAGGCGCTTCTCCAAGCGTACGATTACTCTTCCAGTGGAAGTGGGGAGGTCGGTCTATCGATGAAACTCTCGCGATGACGTGACTCCAATCAAACGCAAACAACTCAAAAGAAAAGCTCGAGTCCGCTTTGCATGCCTTCGGGCGGTTCCTGGTGTTCACTCATTGGGCAAATATTTGTGATTCAGGCAGCCTCGCGCACCACCATGATTCTCAATGAAACAGGCGTGTTCGATGACATCTCGACCAGTCGAATGGTAGCCACCAGGATTTAATCGCGTTAAAGTCCAGCGAATAAATCGATTCGTTCAAGCATTCATTTATTCGATAGAGATCAAATTCATACAAGCTTCAAATCGTTAACTGTCATTGCAAGTGAGTCAAAGCGCCATTGGGAGCTTGTTTGTGGCACGATTCATACGTCTCCTCTTCCCATCGAAACACTCCACTTTGAAACAGACGCCTTCGCACGATCTTTTCCACCTTGCCCAGAAACTTTGAATCCAGGAAATTGCTGCCTTTATTCTCTTCTAAATTTACAATGCTGTCAAGGACAGCGTCATAGTTCACGGCATTCGGTTCGAGAAAAAAGGCTCGCACAGTTCTTTCCAGTTGATCCGACTTCTCCTTGCATTTCATCTTTTCCGCTAGAATGCTGACTGCCATCACATTTGCCATCAGCGTCTAATACAATCGAAAACATTCTTCTTTGAAAATAAAATTGAAAATTTCCTTCGAAATTCAATTAAAAATCGATCTTCGATCAACGAAACTACGTCAATCAGCTTTCAAATGAATTTTGATCTCCAAAAACAGCTGAATTGACGTTCTTGTTGCGTTGACATCATTCATTAAGTTTGTTCAGTTCGATCGTGTTTGCACATCGATAGTCATAAGTCTCGAAAAACCTACCATGAATGTCGAGGCGCGGGCGACTTCCAACCAAAATTTATCTTCAGTCTTGAATTTATAGATTTTGTCGATGTCTTCGGCTTGTCTGATAACGGAATAAACTCAAACATACATGGGCAAGATGGGTGGTCAGGGGTGGTTTGACCCCCCCTAGCAAAAATTTTGCCAATTTTTTTTTTTTAT
>JANSTV010061698.1:0-11914 GCA_027564135.1 Lestremia cinerea | reverse complement strand
TGGATATTCCATTGGCGCGTGACTAAGAATTTAAGGAAGCTTTCACGGTGCTCAAAAAACTAAATCTCAACCTGCTACCTCGTTTCAGTGTGAGTTCTATCAAAGCTAAAGCCTTCGAATCGATTGAGTGAGCGAACCCTCGTTTTGCAGGAACCCGTTCACTTGAAGAAAAGCAAAACCTTCCACCCTTGTTTCCTGATGTTCTGGCGTGATACCGACCCACTGGAAATCGTCGGCCACATTCCAGTTGCAGGCTACGTTCCAGGTCAAACCATAAACGTTGACTTTCAAATTGACAACCAAAGTAACGAGGACATCAGAAGCATCTCGGTGAAGCTCTTAATGGAAGTCACCTATCACATCTACGCGGAAAGCGAGACGAGTCACACCAAGGAATACACCGTTGTGAAGCACAAAGTCGACGGTTGCAGAACGCTGCAGAAGAAATCATATGAAGTGAATTTATTGATCCCGCCCACTCCACCAACGGACTTGACGCCGAGCAACATTTGCAAAGTGAAATACATTCTGCGAATCAAGGCACCAACTGGCTGGTTGCGAGATAACGTAGAACTCGATCTGCCTGTTACGATTGGATCGTATCCTCTGCGTGATCCGAATCCTTCGCAACTCACAAATGGTGATTCCAATGGCGTTGCCAAAGAAAATGCAGGTAAGTTCAACGAGAGTGATGGAAATTTTCCGAAACCTAATTTCTCTCTTGTCATTTCAGATCCGCCCAGCTACGAAGCTTTGATTCGTGGAGACGAAAGCATTGGTTACTGTCCAAAGTATCCAGTCTTTCGGCGACAGACTTCTTATTCAAACAACAACTGACATTTTACTTGAAATAAATCAAAGCTTTGATATTCCCCTTAAGCCCAAGTGTAATTGTTTGTTTATCTCGTCGGCCGCTGAATGAACAAACAGAATGGAGCGTCTCAGCGCTTATCTACGAAAATACATTCAAACATTTTCGGCAATCGCTATTCAGAAATAGCAATACCTGTGTGCTAATAGCGAAACACTTTCAACCTCATTCGAGCCATTGTTGATTCCGCTGCAATTCGCGTTTTATATCGCAATCGTTCGGGTTGACTTATCATCGATTAAGAGTTCATATTAGCGTGTGATTTCTCACTTACGCCCAAAATTTATCGAAATAATGGCTGGAAATTGTGTTTTTTCGCTGGACGAGAGCAGCCATGTGTATTACGGGGGTCAGATGTTGACGGGAAACGTCCAATTGGTTTTGAACGAATCCATTACTATTCAAGGTACGGGCTTGTACTGGATATTCACGAAACGTATGGTAATTTGACGGTATTTTGGAAAAGGTATTTTCATCAAATTCAAGGGGAAAGCGCAAAGCCAATGGTTCGAGGCTAAGGGCGATGCCAAACAGATTTTCAGTGGCAAGGAGTCTTATTTGGACGAGCAGCATACTTTGGTCGGAGGACCAAGCGGTAAGTGGAATGGCCATCGACCTAGGTTTTATGACGTAACACCCAAATGACTGCATTCCGAACTGGTGGAATATTTGTCTCGCTCACTTCCACTCTTGGACTCAGTTTTTTGCACTCGCATTGTGTTTCTTAACGGCGATAAGGCGAACTTGCGTAATCGATAGATGACAAACAAGAAATTCTCAATTTTTTGGTAGATTTCAGATGGTTGACTCGAAATGAGTCGATGGTTTGATTGAGATCAAAATCGTTTCGATCTCGATGAATTTCTTCTAATGAATTTTTTCCAAAAGGTGATGTCGTCTTCGAACCAGGAACTCACAACTTCACCTTCAGCTGTCAATTGCCATTAGATCTGCCGTCTTCTGTGGAAGGTGAATACGGTTCGATTCGATACTCGGCAACCGTCACAGTGGACTCATTTCCACTTTTAAGCGAAAATAAACTCAAGGTTGGGTTCTCCGTCATCAAATATCTGAATCTCAATTTCCTGCCCTTCGCGATAGTAAGTTGAAATGATTTTCCAAGATATCCGAGTGTCATCAATGTTATTCTTGCAGAATAATGTCTTTGAAAGAAAAGTCACAACTTTTTCCAACTTTTGCTGTTTGTTTTGCTGCTGCCAAAGCGGTCCGCTAATCATTCATCTGCAATTGCCTGTTAGTGGGTACGTTCCCGGGCAAATCATCAATTTGATTCTAGACGTCGACAACCAGAGTGACGAAGAAATGGAACATTTCATCGTTAAGCTGATGAAGCACATCACCTACTATACTCACAAAGATAGTCCACATTCTTGTTGCGAGGAGTTTAGTTTGGTCTCAGAAACGATTCCGGGATGCCCCGTGTCAGAATCGAAAACTTTGAGAGCGAATTTGGAGATCCCTCCAATTCCTCCTACTGATCGTAGGGCGAGTTGTATTTGCAACATTCGCTATTTTCTGAGAGTCAAGGGACCTACTGGAGGCTGCCGTAATGATGTCATCATTGATTTGCCGATAACAATCGGATCCATTCCGATAAGCGAGGAGACTATGGCAATGAACGTGAGCATAACAACTCAACCGCGTGCTCAAGTATTTACGGAACAGCCTACTGCTCCACTTTTACCTGGTTCAGAAAATGATCCAAGTCCACCGTATCCAGCTGGGGAGCTAGCTCCATCTGCACCCTACTCAAGCGATGGTGAGTCCAACAGCGACTACGGGAAATATCCAAAATTCAATTCAAAATTTCAGCTCCGCCGAGTTATGAGGATTCGCTCCGTGGAGGCAAGGATGGTCGTTTTAGGCCAAAGTATGCAGTCTTTCGCAGTCAAACCTCTTATTCCAGCAAATAGTGAAATAGTTTTTGATGAAATTCCATTTTCAATAAACGAACTATGGCGAAAATTAAAGAGAACATTGCTCAATGACTCACAAAATATATGGATCAAACATCTCTGTTTCATTCTGAATGTAAATACGCCGACAACGCCGCTGTCAAGGTCTTCCCAATTCGCATACGAAAATGCTTCACTCTCCACGGTTTGTGTTGTTGTTCGCTCCAACACACCAACACTGCTGAACCGCATGAACGAGCACAGTCGCTAGCTCATCGTTTCGTTGTGTGCTGACGACGATTTGGAAACGCCGAAAATACAATCAAACAGTTTTTGAGATTGATTCTGCTCGCCTGGTCACAAACCAGAAATGCTTCGGAGTTCATTCAATCATTCCGAAGCGATTGTGCAAGTTGCTGCGTTTTTTTTTTCGTTTTGCTTCGAATTAGCAATTGTTGATTAACAGTTCGAAACGAAGCTCAGTTTGTGTATTACTTTCGAAGTGGGTACTGGACGCCGTTTGGAGTGCGATTGGACGGGAAGAAAATGCCTGATACTACTTGTGCCATTACGCTAAATGAGCCAAGTCATGTGTATTACGGAGGGCAGATATTGTCGGGAGACGTTCTTCTGTCGCTGAATGAACGGATGACTGTTCGGGGTATGGCGATTTATTGCGTTTCATGGGCTTTTGGTAATTTGACGGCTTTTGTGAAGGCGTTTTCATTAAATTCAAGGGAAGCGCCTACTGCAGATGGACCGAGGGCTCTGGTGAAAAACAGAAAACGTTCACTGGCGAGGAGGAGTATCTGAACGAGAGGGAGTATCTTGTTGGTGGGCAAGGAGGTGAGTTGAGAAGGATGCAAACCAAAATCGACCTAGCATTTTTGACAACGGCGCCGGTGGCGTAACATCCGAATGATTGCAATTCTCTCGCTCACATCGCCACTCAAATTTTGTTTCATAATTTGTTTTATTTATGAAAACGATTGTATTGTGTTTCTCGCTGGCGATCAAGCTTGCTTGAATCACCTACAAAATATGAGCCACTGTGGGCAAACGATGCAAATACAACGGAACAGCTAGTTTCAAATCAGCTGATTGACCAGAGGAGGGGCAAATAGGAGCGGGCATGGAGATTGATTCAAGATTCAAAATGGATTTTCTTCGTTAGGTCAAGTCGTCTTGCAAGCGGGAGCTCACAGCTACAATTTCAGTTGTCATTTGCCGGCGAGTTTGCCAACGTCCCTGGAAGGCGAGCACGGTTGGATTCGATACTCCGCCACCGTCGTCTTGGATATTATATCGTGGCCCGATGATGAATATAGCATTGATTTCAGTGTGGTGAAATGCCTGAATCTCAACTTGCTGCCGTTTGCAATTGTAAGTTGAATCGAGTTCCAGACGAATCACCAATCCCATGGTTTATCCCTTTGCAGAAGCCCGTTCATCACAAGGAATATCAGACGTTTTTCACCTACTGCTGTTTGGCGTGTTGCTGGGAAACCGATCCACTAATAATCGATGTTCACATGCCGGTAGGGGGCTACGTGCCCGGTCAAATCATCAATCTGGTTATTGAAATCGATAATCAGAGTGACGAGGCAATGGACGAATTTCACATAAATCTGAGGAAGCGAATCACCTACAAGGCTTACGGGGATGGGTCCAGCACTAAAGTCGAAGAATACAGCGTTGCGCAAGACTCAATTCCAGGCTGTGCCATTTTACAAAAGAAATCCCATCGAGCCAATTTGGTTGTTCCAGCCATCCCACCGACTGACGTGGGTTCGAGTGATATTTGCAAAGTTCTTTATTACCTGAACATCTGCGGGTCGTGTGGTGCATGCCGAAGTGACGTTGACATCGATGTGGATGTGACAATTGGATCCATTCCGATTTCTGAAGCAACTCTGGCGAGGTTTTCGGATGAAAATACTCAACCGGTTCCCGCTAGGGCACCCTATTCATCTACAGTGGTTTCGCAACAGCCAACAGCTCCAGTGGTGCCACCCATCGGATTGGATGGGTTAGGAGATCCGGTTATGCTGGTTCCAGGTGATCCAAGTCCTCCGTATCCGGGTGGAGTGCCTGCTCCACCTGCTTCATCTGCTTCATCTGCACCAAGTGCGCCCTACCGAGACGATGGTAAGTAGAATGGCGAACTTGCAAAACAACCCAAATTCAACTTGTGATTTCAGACCCACCGGGCTATGAGGATGCGATCCGTGGCGCCAAGGATGGTGGCTTCAGACCAAAGTATCCAGTCTTCCGGCGACAAACTTCCTACTCCAGCAAATCCTGAAGCATTTTTTAATCAAATTCTATTTTTTAAAGAAAAAAAAACCCAGAAATTAACATGTTGTTTGATTTGAAAGCAAACTAAAAACGTTTTTCCACATAGACATTCATAACAGGCAGCACAGTGGCGTGCTTCGTCCCGTATGAGATTGCGCAAGGTCTCCCTAATTTGCCGCTGCTGTGTGAATCACATCAACACTGTTGTGCCCGGCGTTCATCACATTGCTGTGTGTGTCGTCATCGTCTCGGAGACAACAACAATATTTGATTCTATTAATTTCTGCTCGCCTGTTTGCAAATCAGGAATGATTGGAAATTCATTCCATCAATTGGAAATGTTTTCCGTTTCGCTTTGCGATAACGCGAAATAATCGATATCAATAGCTTGAACTCGCGTTCACGGTTCATCTTTCGGCTTCATTTTCGAATGGTCCAAGATATTTGGACCGAAAACACCCTATTCTGGGTATGGACGATTGCTGAATAATAACAATAATAATGAAACAGGCCTAACCTCCTTTGGTATCAGTTGTGTGTTTCATGTCTCTCCCGCATTCCAACGAGCGTATATTCTTCGGCGCTTCATCGGTCGTGTGTAATTTAATCATCGACAAATGCATACAACGAAACTGTTTGTTTTGGGGCAATTGATTGAACTTATGGTTACTGCTTGAGCTGCTCTTTATCGCAAAATCTGACGAGCTCGTTGGAAGGTAATTTTGATTGTACAAAAAAACAAGCCCCTCTAAGCAGAGGGCAGACTGGCACTATGGTATGAATGAATGTCTCTGACTGGCCTCTGCCTCTAAGCGAAATTATCTTCCCCTCCCACTCTGAGGGCTTTCACCGGCAATCTCACCAATCATCTGGTACAAGATTTATTTCAAACAAAAATGAGAAACTAACGAGCCCGAGCACATGACTGAGCCAATGTGACTCCGTCAAGAACCCGCTTACCTTGAATACTTTGTTTTGCTGGCGGCTTTTCATCAGCATCTCAACGGATTGCAACCAGTACGTTTGAAACGGTTGACAATTGCGCAAGTGGCTTCACCACTCGAATAGAAATAGAAAATGTTTTCAAATTGCATCATTACGCTGAACGAACCGTCAAACATTTACCGCCCAGGACAATTGTTGAGTGGAACCGTTCGATTGGCGCTGAGTAGTGAAAGTCGATCAGTTCGTGGTGAGTGGAGTACACACGTATCTCAACGTGGATTTTGTGAGAGTTATTTCACGTCCTCAGGCATCTTCGTTGAAATCAAAGGAAGGGCGCATTGCCAGCTGTACGACACCGAACAGTCTTACATTGGATTGGAAACGTATTTGAAGGAACGTCATTACTTCGTGGGTGGTCAGAATGGTGAGTTGACTTGAATAAATGAACCGATTAACCGGTCACATGCACTCGTTCCACTCACTCACCTAGACTGACTGATTTGCCAATCAAACCATTATTATTTTCTGTTGACAATGAACTCATTTCACCGACAGACAAGTCGACGATGTCATTATAATCAAATTATCAAGTGTTAGAGAACTCGAATTAGTAATAACAATTTGAATTCATTTCATTCAGCCAAGATCACGTTGGAGCCGGGCACCTACGAATACACCTTCAGATGCCATCTACCGGAGGACTTGCCAAGCTCTCTGGAAGGTCATTCCGGGTGGATCCGGTACACAGTTAACATCGTTTTGGATATTCCATTGTGGCCAGACACCAAACACAAGCTTGTCTTCACCGTCATCAAGCCGATGGATCTCAACACACTGCCCCATCTGAGGGTGGGTTTCGAAGAATCTTACTTTCGAATCTATCAAAACGAATTTCAAATTTCAGGAACCCGTTCATTTGACACAAAGGAAACATTCCGAATTCTTCTCTTTGTTCTTCTGCTCTGGAACTGGTCCACTAACGTTCGATGTTCGTATGCCGGTGAGAGGGTTCATTCCAGGTCAAACAATTACTGTAGATATGATCGTGGACAACAGAGGTTTTGAGAATATTCGAAGCTTCTTGATTCAGCTGAGGATGAAAATCACTTATTGCGCGAATCGAGGGGGCTGCTATCAGGGCGAGGAGGAGTTGAGTGTGGTCGAGGAGTCAACTCAAGGGTGCTCTTCGGGACAAGAGAAATCACTACAGGCGAACTTGGTGGTTCCACGCATTCCACCCACCGACACTGAATCGAGCAAGGTTTGCAAGGTCGAGTACCTTGTGCGAGTCAAGGGTACAACAGGTGGTTGCCGGTCTAATGTAGGTTTTGTAATTCCCGTCACCATTGGTTCGAGTCCGTTGAGTGATCTGAATCCAGCTCCAGCCAAAGTTGAAGCTTTTTCAACATCTTCCATAGAATTCTCGAATGGGCTAGAGGGATCTAGATCCAGCGCATTAGACACACCAAGTACCAGTCGTTAGCCTCCAAATTTCGGGAAAATATCACTCAGCGGTTGTAACCTCTATACTTCGACATTCTTGGAAAAAAATTCAATTAATTAATTTAATTTTAATTTTAATTTTAATTTGAAATTTTTAATTCACGCTTGTTTGAATTCCAAAAAATGATTTTAATTGATCATCACCACGTGGTGAGTTTGTGACTGACCAAACAACGCCACTAACGTAGCGATCAACGGTCAAGGTCTAACCAATTCAATCCAAAAATATATCGCACTCGATTGTTTATTCCGCGCTTTCTATGCAAAACCATATGCTCCACATGAGAGCGCTTCACCAACACAGCAAAACGCGTGAAGCGCATGAACGAGTCGAAAAAATGCTCAACACTATTGTTTACCAATACCTCGTTGTGTGTTGATTCAACAGCACCATCAATGATACGCACAGCTCGTCATCGATCGTATGGAGTTGGAGACGCCTAAAATACATTCAAAAAGTTGGGTATTCACTTCTGCTCGCTTGGTCACAAACAAGAAATGCTTCGACATTCATTCAATCAGTTTGAAGCGATTGACGATTCCATAAGCGGTTCTCATTCATTTCTGGTGCATTCGACTGCGTTGGCTCATCATCAATTCGCCGAACGTCTGCGATTCGTCAAATTCTTCTGCGTTGAATAGTTGGCGGTTCAGCTTCGAAGTAACCGGTGTGACAAACAGTGGCCAAACTGGCAGACCACCGACAATTACGAACTACACAAACAATCACAACAACAACAATAACAAGAAGAAGCGCGTTGAGCAGCAACGAAATGTCCACGAAATGTGACATCATGCTCGGTGAGAGCTCCAATGTGTATTACGGGGGCCAAGTGTTGGACGGGCACGTTCGATTGGTGACAAGCCAACGGAAGAGTGTGCGAGGTGAGAACCTCCATTGAGCTTCTACGGAAATTTTGTGGAAACTATTTCCATTTTCGCAGGAATTTTCGTTAAAATCGAGGGAAAGGCGAAATGTAGCTGGAAAGATGGTGACGGCGAAGACAAGAAAACATACAATGGAGAAGAATCATATTTGGACGAGGGGAAATATTTCGTTGGTGAAGCATTTGGTGAGTTGATATTTATAGCAAATTGATTGACCATTAACCGTTATTTGTGTTTGTTGAAATGACCTTACTCCATTGTCAATTAAACCGAAAATGTCGTAACAAACAAGCGAGAGCGCATTGGGAGAGAAAGGCTGATTGCTCTTTCGGGTGTGTTTGAGTACGTTTCTGGTCAACAAGTGACGCATACATTGAAGTGTCTATTTGAAACAGCTGCTTATTGGTTCAAAATATAAACATTTTCGTTCATTAGGTGATGTCGTTGTGGAGCCGGGAACTTATGACTACGACTTCAATTGTCAATTACCGCTATTCTTGCCAACCTCCATGGAAGGCGAATACGGTTGGATCCGATACTCGGTCACCGTCATCATAAGCATTCCAATGAGACCAGATGAGGAACACAAAATTGGATTTACTGTCATCAAAGCACTGGACCTCAACACACTGCCCCATTTGAGGGTAAGTGCAGATGAGAGGTGAAATCTTTCAAATTCTTAGAACCGATTTTCTCTCCAAAGGAACCCGTCGTGAGGAAAGAGGAAATGCCATTTTTTATTTGTTGCTTATTTTGCTGCTGCGAAACGGATCCACTGGTAGTCAATGCTAAAATTCCTGTTGGCGGATATGTTCCCGGTCAAACGATTAACTTGGATCTTGACATTCACAACAAAAGTGATGAAGACATCTCGGCGTTTGTTGTGAAGCTTCGAAAGGCCATTTCATACTACACCTACGCGACCAGTCCTTACAAGCGGACTGAGGACATCACTGTTGTTGAACAAGAGATAGAAGGATGTGAGCACTCTGACACGAAATTTTTGCGTGTGAATTTGAAGGTTCCGCCTATTCCACCATCTGACGATATGACCAGTAACATTTGCAAGGTTCGATACTATTTGCAAATCAAAGCACCGACAAGTTGCTGCCGTGATGATCTGGAGCTCGATTTGCCGGTTACCATCGGATCTTTTCCTATCAGCGATTCAGGTCCCATATCACTTGCGGCCCAAGATGCTCCGCCAGCTACTTCGACGACCACACCATATCCTTACCAAATAGTTACCCAGCAGCCGATAGCACCTTCGGCACCAAGTGATCCACTTTTGGCAGGAAATGATCCGTGCCCATCATATCCGGGAGGACCACCCAGTGCTCCACCTATAATAGTTTCGACGAACAAACCGATCCAACCGAGACCTGTTGCTCCAAGTGCTCCCTACCCAGACACAGGTATTTTCGTTTATCATCTTCTGGGCTTCCTCAATATTCATAATTTGTGCCATTCCAGAACCGCCGAGTTATGAAGAAGCTGTTCGTGGGGAAACGAACGGAGGTTTCCATCCAAAATATCCCGTCTTCCGGGGTCAAACAACGTACTCCAAAGATACTTGAATTGTTTTTTCGATTGGGGAGCAGATGGATTCGTTGGTAGAGAATCTCGAGTTTAATATTATTTACGAAACTCTAAGAGACATTCCGATGTGCCTTGTGATTTATCGAAATTAGTTTATGCTGAAATCGGAGGAAATGTCCCAAACCTTCTCAGTAAATGAGATATATTTTTTCAAGTCAACTTCTGTATTTTGATTGGGTCCAAAATAAAGAAACTTTTAATGATTTTTGTTCGAAAACAAACCTCTTCAATTTCCCGTAGTTCCAATTTTGCAATCTGTCAAATACCGATTGTCCCAAAAAGACGACGATTTGTGACAAATTTGACAGAGCGAGTTGAAATGTCAAAACACGTTGTTGAAACAGTGAAATGTTTCGAATTGCATTGAATGCCGGCCAACGATGCGGTTTGAAATCGTTGAATTGCCTCAAAGTGAACCCAGTGTCACTTCCAAGTCAGACCGGGATTCGACCGCTGAGTCGTCTCGAACATGATTTCGCGCATAAAGTGATATCCAGCAACAATGATTGTTTGACGTTGCATCGACCCAACGAGAGATTCGATCCGGTAGTTTTAAATGAAAAATATCGATCCAAGGATTCGAACGGAGCTCTTGAGTTGGAATGGCTGAACGAGACCCACGAGTACAGCAACTACATGCTGGATCGCCTGTTATACGTCATCAATCATTGCTGCAAGATGGAAACCGATATGTCATCTGAGCAATTGGACACATTTGTCGACAATTTCGTGGAGAAACTACCTGAATTCACCGACGATTTGCTAATTGACGCTCTGAAGCTGCTGGTGTTCCTGCCAAAGGGGACTCCATCCCGATACACTCGAAATTACTTGGAATTGTGGTCGGCGCTGGATGAAGCATGTGCGGATCGATGTCAATTCTGGGAAACAGATCGGCTAAACTACGTTTGTGACATTTGGTTTGAGAGCGGCCTCTTGAAGAAAACGAAATTTCACGCTCACGCCAGCAAGAAATTCGATCGACGTATCTACAAAATGAGTGGAGCTCAGATGACGCAAGCGGTTTTTCACTTGAATTTGATGTCGAATATGAAGATGGATTTGATAAACACGGAAACGGGCTTGGAGAGAGTCTTCGATGATTTGACCATTGAGCAGTTGTCTGTGGTTTGCATGAGGTTTGCGAAAGCAGAATCGAGAATTGTCAAAGCCGAACTGAAGACAAAACTTTTGGATCGAGTTCTTCAGGAAGATCTTTCCGGTTTGGAGGATGCTTGTCTTGTGAACCTCCTCAGGGTTTGCTTCAAAGCTTGGAATCGTCTCATGACGTTCGGTCACTTACGGTGTTCTTTCATTTCAGGTGATTCGAATGTCAAGTCAAGTGGTTCACACAGACAGAATGCTGGCTCTGATGGAACGACTCATTCCCATCGTCCCGACCAGCTCAATGGAACTCGCTGCCGAAATGATCACCCTGGGAACTCGAAACTACGTTTGCCATGAAAAACTCTCCGAGACAATCTGCCATCACTTCAGCAAAAACCTCGAAAGCGCCACCCTGAAACAAATCCACGATCTTACCTACGCCAAAAGTCTCTTTGATTCCAAAACAGACTCCGGAATTGAAATAGAATTGTTCAAGCAAATTCTAGCGGACTTCCACAATCGCATTCCGGAAATAATCATCCAGCCCAAGTTCTTTGCGTATTGCCTGTATCATTTGACGGTCAAAGGCGTCTACGACATGGACATAATCAGCACAGCGCTCGGTCCGACCTTTTTCCACCTCATCTGCCGAAGGAACATCAAGTACTTACCTTTCGAGCTGTTCTGCTTAGACGCTTTCACCCGCACAGTACTGAAGGATGTCTACCAAGGCCATCGCATCGCCGACAAACACCTCTCACACATCAAATACTTTATCAAATTCGAC